>JAHDVE020005858.1:0-144172 GCA_022606495.2 Halesus radiatus | reverse complement strand
GTAATAGCTCCCTTTATGTGAATAAGTGGGTACGTAACATAAACAAATTGAAGCAAATAACACCTTTTTGTTACTTTTATACATTACTCCAGCTCTTCATTTAATTTAAATTGAATGATACGACACGACACTAAATACAAAATGATATTCAAAGGCTAACGGATAACTGATTATAATATATTAAATTATAATTAAATTCAGAAATTTACTAGTGAAAGAGATTTGAATACAAAATTATCCAAGTATGTACAATATAAATGAACCAAAGCTTTTAATTAAATTAAACTATAAAATAACAGTAAAACGAACGCAACCTACCAGTGGTGTGCACTCCATAAAGGCTGAAAAGCTGGGGCTATCCTAAGAAATGAACCATAAACTTTAATTTAAGAAATAACACAATTTTCTGAATTTGGTAATAATAAGAGTTAATTTCTATAGCGCAGTTTTGTGAAGGTTCACCTCAAGTGCGCTTTACACTAACTAACCTAACCTAACCTAATTGTAAAATAACAGATATACTACATAGTATATCTGTTATTATAATATATATACAATATGCAAATTAATACTATGACATACAATATACATGAGCAGGTATTATAAAATAACAATTTAGAAACTAATGGTGTAAATAATCAAATATGTAGTAGGTACAAATAACAAGAGAAAATTATATGACATTATATACATGGTTTTTCACTGAATACTAATGAAATTAAATAACAAGGAGAGAAAACCGCAACTAAATAAGCTATGGAGGATTGAAAGAAAAGAAAAAGAAAAAGAAAGAAAAAAATGTCCTGAAATTATGTTTCTACGTACATGAATTTATGTTTTATGTCGGATAGGATTTTTTGAATAATTTTGTTTTCAATACCCGTTTGAACTCTGCTAAATTCTGAATGTTAGCAATATTTGGGGGAAGCTTATTCCAGATGACCGGGCCCGATATACAAAAAAGCGCGATCATAGTACACGGGTTTATTTGACCGAGAGGGTTCAACTAATCGGTTAGCAGCATTCAAATCTGCTGACCTCAAAGAAAGCTGTCTATCACCTGGGTTTTGTCGGACACAGAGTTCAGATATATAGGCTGGTGCCTTTCCGTGGAGTGCTTTGAAGGTTGTTAAGCAAATCTTGAATTCTATTCTTTCAGGGCATCGAAGCCAATGAAGGCGATCCCTTAGAAGTGGAGTTATGTGACAATATTTAGGCTCACTATATATAATTCTCGCCGCAGCATTGAAGACAGACTGGATCCTATTGAGTTGTTTCTGGGGGAGACCAGCATATGCACTATTACAGTAGTCTTAGCTGGCCACGACGATCAGCGGAAGATTAATAAAATGACAAATTTCAAATATTAAGCCTACTTTTTGGTCATAGAGCAATGCATGCCGCTGCAGTATACATAGTTAAGTTAATACATTATTATACCTTCATATATATTATAAATATGTTACACTTATATACCAACTATGCATCATGTTTTTTTTTTTAAAGTTCTGTACACATAATCATTTTAATGTTAAAATATGTAAAAGCCCTTTGGGGCGTTAATGAATGAATAAATAAAATAAATAAATAAATACTATTATTGATGGGATTAACAGAGGCATCATTTCAAACATTTCAACTCATTTTATGACAGCCGATTTATTTAGTAAAATGAACTGTTCAGACTTTGAGTACTTCCATTCATGCGATGGGCTCGTCAGGCTCCGCATTAGAATAATATCGGTTTGTTAAGTGCACATTTATTATTCAGGACCTTCGGTGGTCAACTTAAAGAGGCATCGGATAACATTAAAAAATAATGTTGTTTTGTCAGTTTCAAATTGTTGGCATCAAGTGTAGTTGCAATGAGTTGTTTCGTACTCCAGTATGTGTGGTGACGATTGACTTGATGAAAACTAACCTCCGATAACAGAGGAGACCTCGTTTACCAATCTTACAACTCCTAATTTTAGAATTGTTCTCTACCCATTGTTGGATGTTGGTCTCGTTCCTGTCTTTCAAATGATCTCTATTTTCGGACTGGGTATGCCATTTCATCGAAGTTCATCGTCCTAACTGCGTGTTCTTCCTGGTGGCATTTTCTCTGGCGGTATCCATTTAAGGAGAATATTATTTATTTCAATATTCCTTAACACAGTAAAATAACAACCGTTGACGAGCTAATTACGATAAAAATGCATGATTTACAAAAGGAAAATCGAAATTCAACAATCAAGTTGTGTTAAAATACAGGGAAACCTATTCCAAACGAAGGAGGAGTAATAAAAAAGAGCTAGCTTTAAAAATACCGACCTAAAAACAACAAACTTCGAAGAATGTCAATGGAGCTGAATGCTTTTAGCGGAAACCTCCTACGATATAAATTCTTGAAACAACCGAATTAAAACGAAAACAAAAGTTATAAAAACTATTTAAAATTAAATGAGAAAAGGCCCGCAACTTTATTTAAAGCACCATTTACAGTCGTACGAATTTCGTTCATTTTCCGTTAAGAATTTCTAATGCCACTTACAAAATAACTTTAAGTTTACGTCGAAAATGGAGAGACCGGGTTAGCAACGATGTTCTAAGTTACAAGGGAAATTAAGAGGCGAGGAAAAAGATGAAAACTTTATTAAAAAAAAAACTCGGTTGATCGTTTTTCTTCGGATGTATGATGAAAATAACATTACATTGATATAGAATACGCGAGACAAGTTATTCTCTTTTTTACGAAGCATTTTTTTGAAGCGGACTGAAGGAAAAAAATCAAGAAAAAATCATAAGGAAACATTGAGGTATTATACTCTATGTTAGGAAACTACAAAAGAAACAAAACAAAAACAATTAATTAATAATTGGTGAAATAAGCTGGAAAATAAAAGCGTGTGTACATAATTTTGTACTAGCCAAGGATATATTTTAACTAGCGTTTGTCAAATCTCGTTCATTGTTCACTTGCAGACGTGCAAATTCAGTTCGCAACTGCGCAAGGAATGGTTCAGGCATTCAGCTGGGGGCCTTATCAGTAAGATTTATCTTTACTTACTACAATAACTCTAAAAGTGTACAGAGAACGGTTTGCTCACGGAGAATGTCTCGCCGAGTCTACAAAGGCCTAATTAAGTTCTCAAAGTGGATCGCAACTCCAAACAAAAGAATGGATTTAATTTAGGCACTCGCGTAAATTATTTTGCGTAGGCACTGTTTCGTGTTTTACGACGGCCCACCGTTAAATAATGCCAATAAAAATAGGACATCTTCGGAAATTGCTCCCTTCGGAAGGGCCTGGAAGATCGGGGACTGGGAGGCGGAGCTTTTCGACACAGGACAAAGATTTATGATTTCTGGTCCTTTAGGTATTCTCTTACGGATGCTGTAATATTAGCATGATAATATCGCTTGGCTAATTTCTACAAAGCCATTTTAAGACCGTCTCAGGGGCGCTTTAGACTAGGTAAATAAAGAAAAACCGTAGACTGGAAAATAAAACTGAGACGTTATGAAATCGATTTATTATTGAAAGCGTGCGATAGTTGGACACATATTTAAGTAATAACGTCCTGGAACATTTTGTTAGCTACGAACATTCGTTATTGTTATTCGTGATCAATAATCCAATATGTCATCCCTTAGTAAATGCACAGTGCTCACGACTACATTCCGCACCGAACGTTTTAATTACGACGCAATAATTATTATGGCGGAGCTTAAATTCTAATTGTGTGGCCATATCATTAGGATTATTTCCAAGGGTGCAAATTAAATTTAACATTAATTTATCTCGATAAGCGCGTGCATACATTGGGTTATTTATTCATGATCGCGAAAATTAGGTACCTATATATACATGCGGAGTCTCTCCGCTGTTTACAAAATATACACAATAAAAGTAGTAGGCTTCATTTCGTGTTATTTTATTATAATTACAATATATATATATATATATACTTCACTGGTATTTTCTATTATGCAGTAAAATAAGAAGAAATGGTGACTGGATAAATCAACACACGTATGAAACGGCACACTTTTTAAAAGTTATTTAAGTTGATTAAAAGTAGTAAAAAAAATAGCCCGAAAACCTAATCTAGTCTAACTTAATTAAACCTTTTTTTAAAATTATTATTATTTTACTTGTTTAGATCAGGGGCGCTATTCCCGTTCTTTTTAAGGAAGATTCCATACTTTCTCCTTAGGGTTAAACCCTTCTTACTTAACTGCGGTTCCGATTCTCTCGGATGACAGCTGTCAGTTGAATTCAGCGAGCGACATTCATCAAAAATGTCAATACTTGCGATGTTTTAACAAGAGAAAAAGTCAATATTAAGTATTTTACCAATTACGTTTTTATTTACTTTAAACATAATTAGCTAGTAAACATTATTAAACATTATATAGATGTTGACGTCTTTGACAATTCACGTCAAGCCCAAATTCAAATGTCACTTATAACTAGAGACAAAAAAGGTCATTACTATCTAATGGGGTAGGTACCCTTTTATAAAACGTGATTTTTCGTTAAAAGGCTTACTTATGGTATTTAAAAATAAAATAAAAATGTATTAAAATGAATTATAACATAATGTAATTGTTTTTAAAAGTTTTACTTCAAAATTCATACCACTTGAAGATATTTCATCAATTTGTGTTTTCAGATAATATCTTGAGAATTTATTTAGGATCTTTTTACTATGTCTCACCGGAATTCCGCAGTTAATCAAGAAGTCTTTAAAGGAAAAACGTAAGAAATCTTCCTTAAAAAGAACGGTAATAGCGCCCCTGGTTAGATTAAGTTTTCGGGCCATTTTTTCATACGTTTAATGAATTTATATCACTTTTAAAAAGTGTGCCGATTCATATGTGTATTGAATGTTGGCTTTTATTGTTGGCTTTTGGAAAGTAACCTTGTGTATTGATGGTAACAAATATGACGGTCTCCTTGGTTGTATAGCTCCTAGATATTTGGTGTATTTACTGTTACGGTGTTACTATTATATTTAAGTCTATCCTCATTGTAACCAACCTGTACTGCTGTTTTATGTATATATGTATATTTTTTTAAATTTTTATTTCTTAATCTATTTAATACTTACAGATGCTTTGATATTTCTGATATTTACGTAATAGTTATATTTTTGTAATATTAATGTTTTTATAATGTTGATATTTTTAAAAGTATTGATGTTTTTATAATATTGATATTTTTATAATATTGATACTTTTATAATATTGGTACTTTTATAATTTTGATATTTTTTATGATATTGACATTTTTATAATATTATTTAAATCGGTGTTATAAAATTGGACTCTAGTATCTCAATAACAAAACTGTAATGCTTTTACCATTATTTTTTCTCTTTAATTTTTTTTTCAACTTATGTACAGCACAAGATGCATGCGCCTAAATATAATAATTTTGCCCTACATTTGTATGATGATTGTAATTTATTGTTGTATTATATTATATTGTTGAAATAAACTCCTGCTGACAAGCTACTTGCAGTGACTTAGCGGGTATAAGTTTCCACTGTATAGAATTAATATTATACAATAAAAAAAAAAAATAAAAAAAAATTTACCATGGAACCACAAGAAACATGCCGTGTGCAAACAATACATCTTTGTTCGGGTCAACATTGATGTGATACCTTTACGGATGAGTTTTTGACGTTCATCCATATAACAGTATCACCGAACGCATTTAAACGAGTAACACTGAATTCATAATTATCAAAAACAAAACCAAAAAGTCGAATGGTTGCCTTTTTGCACAGACAGCAGTCAACACGGTCAGTAATACATTTATCGTTGATTAGGCGTATTTAAAGATACCAGCCTTATTATCTGCTGTAACTTTACGAGATAAAGCCCTTGAAGCGAAATAATTGAACGGTCGATTAAAAACAATTTCGCCCGGGAAAGTTTTATACTATCGTAAATCTATCGTTCATTATAAATCCTCGCTTAGAGCGGAGTCTTCCTAGTAAGGAATAAATAAAGTTTTACTTCGTAAAAAGTAACCATTTAACAACTTATTTAACCTTTTTGAAATTTGACCTTTCGGTAAACGCAAGGCTCTCAAATACCATTTAAAATTACAAAGAAAATATTAGAACCTCTATTTACTTTTATGTTTCATCAAGAATTAACGAACACGCAATACTAGTTTAGAATAATACATATAAAACTAAAGTTTGATATTATTAAATGTAAATATTAAGCACCCGTATTCAGAATTTATTTGTACAAATTACAAAATTCCCTTCAAAACTCGATATACTCGTTTTATACACTTAAAAAAATAATATGTTATTTTTTAAGATAATCTCTATTCAAATGTCTAGTTGAAAAAGTAATTACATTATATGAAATTCCCTCGATAGAAAGTATGCTCCGAAATATATAAATTACACGTGTGGTTCCGTTATTTAACATGTTATCGACGTGAAAAAATTCACAACGTTTTAGTAAATCCCACTTAGAGAGATTTTTGCTCGAATCTAAATATGCCGTGTTTTATTAAATATTTTTTAAGGGATCGCTTACGCCCTAAGCGATATTTACATTATTAGCGCGCTCGCTCTTTCTTCGTATTAACATATATCCTTTACAAACAATGTTCAATTTGGAGGGTCTTAAACCAAATTTATAACCAAATTAATGATGGTTAAGGTTAAGGTACGAAGGAAAACGCGTTTTTGAATGATAATGCGTTGTTTACACCGGAAAAAAAGACGCAGTTCAACTTCAAAACAATGTACTCAAATTTAACCTTTACCTAATTAGTTACATTTGTCTCATTAACTAAGTTGGTTAAGCGGTTGCCCCGGATAGGCAGAAGTCCTGGGTTCGAGTCCCAGATGCGAGTTAATTTTTTTTTATTTTCTGTCGTTTTTTTGCGTTTTCATGTTTCATTGAGGTTATGTTAATATTATTTTCAACAATGATTAATTAACCTTTACCTTAATTACCAATAGGAGGGATTATTGATAATTACCCGAACCGACGAATAGACAGTTGTAGTAGTTTTTGTCTTTAACTGTATTACATACAGTACGTCGTGTTCGTGTGACAGCTCGTGGAAGTGACAGCGTTTTAAATTAGTGGTAAAATTGACAAAATCAAGGTTCGTATACTCATAAAATGTTTTAAGGGGGAAATCCGTTAGTCGGATAAAAGCAAAGTTGGACGTTCTTTTGGGACACTCTTCGCAATCTGTTTGTACATAATAATGATAAACCCTAGCAAGTAATATTTGTACAGCGCCCTTGAGGTGATTTTTCACAAAAACGACGCTATATAAATCATCCAATTATTATTATTGAAGTGGTCGAACGACATTATGTTTAGAATTCTAGATATTTACTGAATCCATCGTTGTCTCTGGAATAAAAACTGCCCGTGACACTGCCATTAATCACATTATTTTCGAAATGGGTGTTCCCGAATTAACTCAAGCGAATAAAAAAAATACGAAACCAATTTTCTTATTTATTTACTTATATCATATAACTTCGGTAAAGCTGCGCAGCACGTGAAGGGCCAAGCGCATTCTTTAGTTTGCCAAGCTCTACTTATTATTCGCAATGTCCTCGTTCCTCTTCCGCCGAAAGTGGTTCATAGCTAGCATATTGTAAGAGTTTCGTGGAAGCAGCCGAACCGCTATGGTAATTAGTATTTGCACGACCTCATGCACGCTAGCTGCCTGCAGAGCACAGAGTCGCTAGCCATTGGCTGCTAGTCGGTAGCTTACAGCCTGCAGCCCCGAGGTCCGGGAAACGTTCCAGTTGTGGTACACCCGGCAGCACAGTGAATTTTTTTCCAAAATTCCTGACCATAATAACCTCCAAATAAACTATTCGCAATGCTCATAAGTCTAACTGGATCAGGCCATAAGGATGACATAAAGACTGATCATTATTATATTCGGACATTATCCTATAGAAGCGGATTGTCGACATTGCTTACCGCGCCCTTGAGGCGATTTTTCACAAAAACGGTGCTATACAAATCATCCAATTATTATTATTAAGAGTAATCAAAAGACACGGTGAAAAAATAATTTAATCCACGAAAAATATCTTCATTCACCCCAGTTATTTGGGTGAGCAGAAACGTGTGGGTTTTCGAAGATATGCCGACTGTATTTCCGTCATTATTGCTACCAAAACCAGGCCGCCCCTACCCAATTTTTATATTTACCTATAAATCAGGGTAGTTTCCCACCGCATGAACCCAATCTCATCTTCAGGGGATTTGCGAAATGGTTTGTTATCGCCAGAATACGAGGATAAGAAATGAGTGGACTGTCCGTTCTCGTCACCACAATTCTTCGTCGATATCCACTTCAATTTATGAACGGCGTCGATGGTGATGATAGTAAAATATTTAACAAATCGTTCTTGTTATATTTAGGTAGGTTTCTTAAAATTCTCTGAAGAAAATGGGTCATTGAAACCATTCGAAGAAAAAAAAACTCTTAATTTATTATTGTGTGTAGAAAATTGTAATTTTTTGTATGAGTGTACGTCAAATGCTGGATATGTGTTGAGTGATTCTAATTGTCAAAAGTCACCTCCACAATATAATATTCGCACGTATGTTTAATTCGATGGGTTTTTTAACTTTTTTTTCAAGGTGAACACAAAATTAAGAATTTAATTTTTTTTTCTTTTCTGAACTTTCTTTCATTTGGCACCGTGGGCCAACCCGAATGGTTAAATGCAATGGGGAGTGAGTGCTGGATACACCGTCAAATATTTTTACAAAAGTCGAATGATAAAACTACGATACAATTAAAACCAATATATAAAATCTAAAATCAGCGCTTGGTTATTTTTTCTCGAAAGAGTTACCACTTTGAAATGGCATAAATAGGTAGACATTATTTAGTGCAATGAGTAGATGGTAGATAAATTATTCGGGAAAGTGATAAATAGGTGTTGAATGCTCAACAACAAAATTCGTCATTAGCGGTTATGGCCAGGAAATTCAAGAATAAATCCATACTTCCACGTGTCGCACTTCTTCGGTGATACGCGCTTCAAGAAAAAAAAAACGAAAATAAATTAGTCACCAATTTAAGGAGGTCATACATTCCACTGACTCCAGGTAATAGGAATCCTCGTAACACATTAAACAATTATAAAAATTGTGATGATATGAAATTTTTTTTAATCAAATACCAAAACATTGTGAGTGCAAGATAATTGCGCAATCAGTAAGAGACGTGATTTAATTATCGAGAAGTCCATCTCCGATAAAACTTAATTACATATAAGGCTTGGATAAGATATTGACCGGAAATTCACAGATGAGCGTGTGTGCAGTATGCAGATATGAATAGTAAATGTATAGGTCCCAAGCCACGCTACAACCTAATCAAACATTCCCATTCCAAATTATTTATAAACTTCCAGATGCAGAAGATTTCCCCAGAGCACCGGCAGCAAGATAGTCGACCGCTCTGCACTTTTTTCCCGGTATCATTTCCAGCGCTAATAAAATTTGAAAAACTCGGGAATCCGATTCAGGGAAGTTTTCCCAAAAAAGGTCGGGTTCGCGGAGAACAATGTTGCCAGCCGGCCAGACTATAAATCTTATTACCGTGGACAGGAAATTTGGAAAAAAGCGAGTGCGGAATTCTGCTTAGGAGAGATTTGCTTAATATTACTGCCGCAACCACGTGGCTTGTTGATCCCATTCACTGCCGAAAATGAGCAAATCGGTTTCGTGGTTTACACGACTGAAAGTTTAGACTTGGGAAAGTACCTCGTAGTTAGCGAACGTGGCAAATTTGCTTCTGATGCCGTGAGGACGTTACATCACGAGTTTTGCAAATAATGGGAAACCTATTAAGAGTTGGTACTTACTAGAGAAACTACTTGTATGAAGATCGATAGTTAGAATATTAGTATCAGAACAGTTATAGGTGGGGTTAATTTCAGTTCGGAAAGTGGAAAGCAGAGGGTGACATGTAAATATTATTAAGGTCGATTGGGAACAAGCGAAATAACACAAAATGCGCCATACAAATGTCACGTTAGTATTATGGACAATATTCCAAGATGTGCGTCTATGCCCACGTCTCGGAGTATTGTTATTGATCCCTTTTGTGTCTTTTAACAATTCTTATAATGTGCTAAATTAACTACAAAACGGGAAGCCACGATGAATTTATCACCAATTTCCTGTTCGGGTAGACCAACTGATCGTCTTCGCTTTGGAAATGCCGATGAAATTATTTTGGGTAGATAGGAGTTTTGCCGTCACCTGCCACCTAGCAAATGCTCGCAATTAAAAATGTTCCATAAAAAACATAATCGTTATAATTATATTAGTAGACCTATCTAGTTCTCGGCATTGAAGCAAGCAACCACACCTGCGGACAACAAGCTGCGATTACAGCCTATGAGAGATTTCGCAACTATGTACGTTAAGACACCTATTAAATAACACTATGCAGTATTTAAAAAGGTCACATCAGTCAACGAGCGAGTTAAGCAAAATGCTTGACAAATGCTTCCCATAAATTGATACCCGCTCCGGGGCGTTGCTTTTCCCAAGATTTATGAAATATTATTAAGATTGATAGGAACCATTTGGGCAAATAACATGCACGGCACTTTGCCACGCGTGCTTCATAAATGTCAAAAATATCATACGTAACTCTTCGTGAAAAATGCGAAACAATTTATATTCCAAAATCAATACGCGGCAGCTGGAATGTTGCGCAGCGTAATCCTTTTCGTAAAGCAAACCTTGCATGAAAATTGGTAAAGATCTAACAATGTGAAAATGTGTTTAAGTGGGGGGGTGAGGTTATGGCGAGCTGAATAAATAGTGTAGGGTCACTTCCCCCCGCCGGCGCGGGCGCTTTCCGTACAATTTTTTTGCCCTTTTTTGAGCGATTCACTTCCGGCCGCAACGTAGTATTTTACGGAATATTTTCAGGTGGAGAACCTCTCCATCTGTAATTAAGTTAATTCTTACTTTTAGATCGCACGACTGCATGCTTTTTTTCAGCACGATTTAATTTAACTATTAGATACAACCGACGTGCACGCCACTGTTTCAGGCATAAAGACGACTGTTGTTTACTTTTTAAAGTTTCCCAGAATGAAAGCTCCAGAAAGCTTTCCCGTAGGATAAGACAAATTCACAAAGCCTTTTCAATTGTTTCACCCAAATAATAGAATTAAATCTCAACCTTCAAAAGGAAGGCATAATGAAGCGTCAGCCACATTGTTCCGAGTATATTGTGTTATTTATTTATAATGCTTTTAAAAGTTATATTTTTATGTTTACATTACTTAAGACTTTGAAAACAACTGCCGAAAAATAATGAAATTGTAATCCACAACTCTAACATGTTATAAAAAATCGATTTTTATTTCGTAACGTTTGTCTATTTATAAAAAAAAAAAAAAATAAAAGTGCAGGCCTTCTTGTACAAATACCTTTTTGCAAAGGTACAAGCGAGTTCTTCTGAGACTGGTAACCTGAGGATCGTGGATGGATCGACCAACACTCAACAGTGATATATCGACGTCATGGATGTTTTATACTGGCCTGGCCATCTAATTCAGTTGAGCAGCTGCCCAGTTTATTTCAGCAGAATGCAAGTAGCATGCCTCAAATACAGCTAAGAGCTATATACTTCAACAAAAGTGGTATCTCGGAGATCCGTCTTAGTACTCGGTACATGGGGCACAATGAAAGGCTCTGTATTCTTCTTGAAGGATGATATGGGAGAGACAAAGGTAGTGGATGCTGCTGTGTTCTGGACCCCTGGAGCTCAGATCGGCCGTTAGGGAAGATTAGAGAGGAGATGGGAGGATACAGAAAGTTTTGCTTTTTGTTGGTTACAAATAATGGGGATGCAGTATCTCGTCTAGGAAAGTTGGTGTCAAGAGTAGATTAGTTTCATTCTATTCGATGAGGATTATTTTCAACAAACCACTAACAAAATCGTGCAAAACTCTGTCTTTTGTTGCTACCATCGTGAGAAAATATATTTTATTACATTACACTTGGAGTTGCTACAAAACGAAATTCGTTAATATGTAGACGCATTATACGTCTACCTATTTATCAAAGGGCATTCAATTATCTTATTTTTTAAAGCTCATGAAATAGTCGATAACATCATGTAAATATAACAGTGTTTTATAAACAGGATAATTGTAAATTATAACTAGTAGTAATAATATCACAAGTGCTGTCATAATTTTATATAACCCTTGTCTGAGTATTTGTAATTTTATGTAATTTATGAATAATAACTGAAACTGGATTGTTCTCACACGAGTGTGAACATCTGTAAACACCCAATATAAATAAATAATTATTGAGATGCAAAGCATGGAACAAATAATACAACGTGTACCTAGTTATAAAACACACAAATAAGGAATTCCAGTCCGATTTCTTTTTAATCAATAATGACGTTCAAACTTAAATACCAGTATATTAAGTTGTATGTCAAAACGCTCCAAATCTATGGCCGGTCGGTTTTGATTAGTTGAGTTTAGAATGTCAAATGTCAAAATAAGGATGAGCTTTACAGAACATAATTTTATATTATATTCATACTAAACATTATGTACCTTTTTAGAATCTTCAACTCAAAGAATAATAATAGTATGGAGCAATAACATAATCATAATATTCGTATTGATAATTAGTTTGATCTTGAATACCCTAATATATACCATTAATAATAGTTTTTATATTGAAAAACAATTAAAGAGCTTAAAGTCATCCAAATTAATATTAACTTTCTCCAAAACTAAAAACAATACATGTGACATCCGATGTTCCAAGTACCAACATAACACGGTGTTTTGATGAGATGAATATTTATTCACTTTTTAATAACGATTTATAAATTCTACGTGTGATTATAAATAATAAAAGTTATATTTTCAGAGTCGTCGTTTGCTGATCTATGTGAATGCATATTTTTATAGCCATAATATTTTTCACTGGAGTTTCTGATTTGAAGAAAGAAATTACTACATTAAGCGTATAGGTTAGTAGCGTTAGGTTAAAGTATTTAGTATAACAATGCAAGTAAATATAACAAAATAAAACATATTTAAATATTATACAAACCAGTAAAGATATGTATGTTTATGTGATTACCACACAAGAGTTCCCAGCTGCTCCCAACCATCTGGAACCAGTGAGACTATGGCATCATCAATTGGGGTATGTTGTGAGGGTAAAGGTATTGAGCGGGGGAAGGAGATGGGGGAGACAAAGGTGGAGAAGTACCTAGCTATTCGGGCCTGGTCACTAAACACGGCTAAAGCCATTTCAAGCAACGTTTCAATTCTGAATTGTGGTATTTCACCAGGGCGACACTGACGGTATCTACCACCCTGGAATGTACCGTAAATATACTACACATTATTTTTAATTAATAAATTGTGAAATAACAAAATTTAATCAAATAAAATTTACTTGCGCACGCCTGGATTGTAGCCCGCGACCTCCGGATTCGTAGCCGAGGATCGTAACCACTCATCCGTGGAGACCGTCAACATATTACATAAAATAAAATACATAAAATTAATTATCAGATAGGATTGAAATTATTTGATTTTTAAACTTGGAAGTGTATCGATACCTATATCGACCAGCTCACAGTGTTTATTAGCAAGGTAATGGAATTCTAGGAATCGGAGAATAAATACAGTAATTAGTATTGAAGCCATTGTTACAATTAAAAGTATTTTTGCTTCATGGCATGACATGGCTCATACGAGTACACCAGGATTATGTTCATAAATAACATTTATTTTCAATGTTGTTGTAGAAACACGCGATCTGAGTTTTAATAAATAAAAACACATAGATGTATTCATCTGACATTCAGTCCATATGAGACATATGAGACTCCAATTTTATGCGATAATGAGCCTTAAAGTTGCTCTCTCTAGAGCACATTATTGCACGACATTGCTGTGTCAGAAGGAACCTTGTTACTCCAAGGGGTCGATATGCCAATCGTCAATTTCCAAAAAATACACATATTCACTGTTGTATAAAATCATTTTCGCTACACAAATAATTCAACGGCGCGCGCTCACAAGCATCGCTAACGATTTTTTATCATTAAAAGTCAAAAATGCACGTCACGTCCGACACCGTTAGTCCATCTCTAAATTTATGTATTACGCGATTTATGTGATGTGGCGACATTTCAGCCGACGAATTTGATATTCAGTAGTTAAAGCGGTCCCGGAGAGGCTCAGATTTTTTTGACAGCCATATTATTTCATTGATAAATAAATATGTTGAAATGAAAATAGGACTGTTGTTCTGTAACATGAACACATTGCACTAACAAAGTTCAGAAGATAATTATGTGCTTTGTTCCTGTTTCCCTGTATTTCCGAATAAGGAAGTCCAGTACTATGTTTTTAATCAATAATCAAGTTCAAACATAAATACCAGTATATTTAGTTTTTTTTCTTCTTAAGTTAGTTTTCATAGTTAAAATAATTATCAGTTTCAATTTTTCAAAGGCCGCCAAAACGCTCCAAATCTATGGCCGGTCAGTTTTGAGGTTAGAATGTCAACAAGGATGAGTTATACGGTAGATAATTTTATAATCTATTTATAGTAAACCATAACTAAACATAAGTGATAAAATTATCTACCTTTTAAGAAACTTTAAGTCAAAGAATAATAATAGTATTAAGCATTAACATTATCGTAATATCCGAATTGATAATTGGTTTCCTCATAAACACTATAATTTCTTTCATTAATAATAGTTGTTTATTTTGAACAACAATTATAGAACTTAAAGTCACCCAAATTAAGTTGAAATAACGCCAAAACTAGAAAAAAATAATTTAAAATACAAAACCAAATCAATAAATACAAATGTCTATACTAATCTAAAAACAGAATGCGCACGTGACGTCAGATGTTCCAAATGGAATGGTACCAACATAACACGGTGTTTTAATGAGATGATTTTTATTCACTCTTAAATAACGATTTATAAATTCTACGTATAATTATATATATAAAAAAGGTATATATTCGGAATCGGCGTTTGCTAACCTATATGAATATATATTTTTTAAAGCCATTATATTTTTCACTGAAGTTCCTTATTACAATCACTCGTCAAAGGTAAGGTGTCTCTCACTTAGGTCACTCCTTCACGGGTTGGTACGGAATCAACATAAACCGAGTGTAGTAAGAATGCGTGATTTCAAGAGCGCTCCGTTCCATATATTTCTATTGGTACCTGTACACGGGTCGGTGCGGTGCGGGAGATCAAATAATACTAATAATTGGATTTTAGAATAAAATGTCTGTAATTTAAATAGTCGAATTAAATTAAATAGTCTATTCACATCTACCGGCACCGCGCAATGCAGACACGTACAGTGACAGGCAAGGCTCAAAAGAGAGTATTCACACCACAACACAATTATTATTTATTGTTATCACTTATTGTTTTTTTTTTTTTTAATTTTATAATTTAGCTTCCTTCAATGATAAAATACTGATATTGTTTTCGTTGTTTGTATTTTTCCAATATACTCTAAAGCAGAGGTTCCCAAACTTTTTTGTGTCGTAGACCCCTTGCCATGTTTTACGGTTTTTGGTAGACCCCCTACTTACCTTTTTTATATGAGTACCGCACAAGAGTCCCAACTGCTCCCAACCGTCTGGAGCCAGTAAGACTATTGCATCCCCAATTGGGGAATGTTGTGAGGCTGAAGGTATTGGGGAGGGGAAGGAGAAGGGGAAGAGGGAGGTGGGGAAAATACCTGGCTATTCAGATCGGGTCACCAAACACGGCTAAAAGCCATTTCAAGCAACGTTTCAATTCTGAATGGTGGTCTTTCACCAGGGCGATACTGAGAGTATCTTCCACTCTGGAACGTGCGCAAATATGCTATATATTATTTTTAAATCAATTAATTGTGAAACTACACAAATTAATTAAGTAAATAGGTACTATCAGTGTATGTTGAGATCCACTATCGTGGACCCCCAAATTTTTTTTTCGCTGACGTAGACCCCTTGCAGGTTGCCATAGACCCCTGGGGGTCGATATAGACCACTTTGGGAATCACTGCTCTAAAGAGTTGTGGCGGCGGACACCCAATGCCGGGCAAATTGCTTGTGGCTGGTCTCGGGGAGGTGCCTGCAACACAGCCGAAAAAGTATTGGCCCGCCGGCGCAGCACTGTTTACTGTCACTCACTGAATGTTGTTATTTAGAAGGTGGTGTATGTAATATGTAAATTTAGTTTATACGTAGTTTAATTATTATTTTTTACTTAAGTGTTTATTTTTTGTGAGTAGTTTAATAAGAATGCTGCAGACGCATTAGTCTAGGGACATTTATACTGATTTTTAACCATTTTTGTAATACAAGCATATTTCATAAATGTCCTTGTTGTCTGAAAGAAAGAAATAAATAAATTACACCATGCGTGAATGTGTTCGTAGATAATTTGAGCAACTAATTATGGCGTGCCTACCACATTACGTGTCTGCACTGTGCGGTGCCGGTAGATGTGAATCGAACTTTATACATTATCAGTGATTCCCGAGATTACTAGTAGTAAAAAAATGATGGCATTTAGTCTTCGGTGACTTACTAAAAACATATGCAATCAGTAGGTAATTTGTATGTAAAAGAATTTTTGATATCTTTGATTTAAAAAAAAAATGGCGACCTTTCATTTCTTTGATTTCGAATAACAATCCGGAGATCAAAATGCCATCTACATTTTTTACTCTAAATAACCTCAGGAATCACTGGTTAAAATCTATGCCTACCCTAAGATAAACAATTATAATAAAGCGGCCATTTTCACATATTTAATGCACATTTATTATTCATACTCAAATTCATAAAAAAACTACACACAGCTTACATTTGGTCATAGAGCAATGCACGCCACTAAACAGCCTGTATATTATAAGTAGACATTTCAGCCATCCGAAAGTTTACTATTTTAAAGGCTTCAAAATGGCACTTACGCACTTAACGCTTAGGGTATCGATACGTATCTGCACTTTGTTCGCCGAAAAAGGAATCATTCGCAAAACAAACGGAAATATTTCGTAAAAGGAACTATCGAGATGTGATGGGAATACAATATTGATTTAAGATTTATTTTAAAAAGCAATTCAGCCATCTTCTATCAGGATGTGGAAACAGTGGTGTTATTAGAAATATTGTAACTTGCTTTTTTCTTTTCTTTCTATATCCTATATTAAGTTTTATACCTAATAGTGTTATTAGAAATCTTATAACATGTTTTTTTTCTTCTCTTTCCGTATCTTATAATATTATGCTATTTCCCCTTTTACAGTAACTCCACACAGGAGGCCCTGAGGGAATTAATTTCCCTCAAGGCCTATATCATCTTTGGGAACGCTGTGTGGAGGGTCTTTCAGAGGATAGGAAAGAGTGAATATGTTGTAGGAGGGAGGAAACACAGAGAACGGCAGATCATTCCAAAGCCGAGCTGTTGAACACAAGAACGAGTCGTAGAAGCGACCCGTTCTCATGTGATAAATGTCAACCGTGTGCAAATGTTGGGCGCGCGTTTGGCGTGTTTCCCGACTATGCACCAGTGCTGAAGGTATCAATGACGCTTAGTTCCTCAGAGCATGGTCCATTAAAATACCGGAATAACAAGTTCCCTCATTTCTTTTTATTATTAAGCATCTTTATGAAGTGATAACTGAAAACCAAACCAGAAACAATGCATCCTTTGAACATTTTTAACTGGCACTTACGCACTCACCAATTTTAATCCGCACTTCCCAGTGTTAATTTTATAAATATGACGATAGTAATACTCTGCAAATGTTCCAAAACAATAAATCCATAAATAAAGTTTAAGTGTCTACTGTAGTCAATATGATTGATTTTATGGCGTATTGAGGAGGAACCAACAAAATAAAACTTTGATTGCAATGGGCTTGCAAACAGTATACAGTCTTGCGTTTCTCGGTAAATATGAAAGTGAATATGAATAGTGAGTATGCAGCGTGGATAAGAATATTCTTATTTCATAGCGTCAAATAGCCAGTTACTGAGGTGAAACGCATTTTTATTAGAAGAATACACTTAACGTCTCAATCCAGATATAGATTTATGAACCATTCAAAAAAATGCCAAGTCCTCAAATTTAGAGAGGACCCGACTCGTAAAGTTTACTATCAAAAGAGTGAATTTCAATAAAATTGAGATGAAAATAGGGAAAAGGCAGAATAATGGGGGTATGGTGGAAACGAAAGAGACTAGGAATTAACTTTACTACCTACAAAATCAATCACGATATAAAAACAAAACCCTTTTCTATTCAGGTTATTGAAAAGGGGATATTCAATTATGGGGGGGGGGTACCTACTTAAAGGCGATACGATATTTTCTACCGAATGAAATATAAGAAAAATTTCGAAAAATGGAAAAAAAATACCCGTAACAATTATTTGATTTGAAATATCCCGAAAAAGTTAATATAACGTAGAAACTGCCGTTTCATTTTATACATTAATCATCTGTCGTATTTTTAAAAATCTCAATTGTTGGAAGGCTTTCTATTCTAAGTAAAAAAAAAATATTTCAATCGTTAATTCTACGTAAAATCCATTATTCACAAATATTTCAGTGGAAATACTATAAAGAAAGCAAATGAAACATTATCATCATTTGGTGCGTCATACGAATGGCGAAATCATAAAGAAGAAACCCCTATACACAGATAACGGGCATTAAAATTCTTGCATTAAAGGCATAAAAGCTTCTCCACCTTTCTCCTATCGACGCCCATTCACAGCAAATGACACTTGGAATTGAAATCTGAGAAAACATGATGTTTGCTTTATGTTCGTGATATAATCGTTTTTACATTAACACCGAGGGACCCCGCGTGACGTCACAACAGGGAACGCAAACGCCTTGCAGAAGTTGAGTGTTCGTATTTGGGTTTTTATTGTTATTAACAGCATTATACATATTTTATGTGATGATAAAAGAACTGTCCTGACTATACGGACACAACGGGACTATTCCATCCACAAATTTGGGGATCGCTGTGAGACTGAAGAGGAAATCTTGGTTATTCCAGATCGGTTACTATAACGGTTGGTTACTATATCGAAAAAAATTCAACATTAATTCCGAAGACGCATTAATTATAAACTCGGTATTCCCATTGAAAGCATTAACCATAATAACTTGGTGAAAGAACTAAATTTACAAAACCTCTCAAATTGAAGAATTACTTCTGACTTGATATTTAATCAAAATTGTAAATGGTAGTATACGAGTAGATAGTCCTGATTTAATTAACCTCATTCTTACCATAATAAAAATTAAAAACGTTTTCCCACTTTTTATTTTTTGACTTGTACAATTTTTTCTTAAACTACGGTATATATACCATTTTTGAAGTATCAGGGGTAGGAAACTATGATTTATTATATAAAAGATATTAGTCGATATTGTTATATTCTGATTTCACATACTGTATGGCTTTAAAAAAATTTCAAATGAAAGCATCAAACCTTGTTTTAACCACTTTTATTTTTCACGCCGACCGGTTTCGGAACAACCGTTCCACCGTCGTTCATTATAATTTTGTAATATTGTATAGTTTATATTTCGCCCTAACGACGGAACGGTCGTTTCGAAACCGGTCCGCGTGAAAAATGAACTAACTAACTAACGAACACGCCGTTTCCTCGCAGGGGTAGGCCGAGAAGACGGACCGCCAAACAACTCGATCTTGGCATACACTTCTTGCTTCATTCACTTTCATACAAAGTCTCATACATTCTCTTGTTATTCCGACTTTTGACATGACCCGACTCAAGTATTTGATTCACTTGATCGTGCCATGTCCTCCTCGGGCGTCCCCTGCGTCTTCTTCCGTTCACATTCGCGTCATATATTCTCCTTACACTCCTTTCTTCGTTCATTCGCTCTACATGCCCAAACCATCTAATAGTCCCTTTCTTAATCTGAAACTATGAAAGTAGTTAAAACAAAGTTTGATTGTTTCATTTGATTATAATGCATAACCACAAAGTGATAGCTTCATACAATAGTTTAAAATATTTTGTTTCTATTAATATTGCAACTTTATAGCACTTCTTTATATTTAAAAACTATAAAAAATGGGTTACATTGTGTTTTTAACAAGGTTATTTTATAATAAAAATATTTTTTAAATATATTTATTTACCGTTTTTTAACTGAAAGTACGGATTAAACATGAGTATTAGAAGCTTTATTTTTGTTATTTCTTCAAAAGATTGGAATTCACTTTGTGGTGTCATTATTAATAATTGAATTAAAAAAATTTACTTGTATTCGCCATTTTATTAATATACACAGATATCTATTATATTGCTAGATAGTATTTGGGGTGTTTTTTTAATTATGAAATCATAAAAAGCGTTAATAGCGAATTTAATTTAATAAATAATCAAATGTGTTTTTTTAAAACAGCTATCTCTTGAATTTATTTTCATATTAATATTAACAATAAAAATAATTTCTTTTTTAATTTTTAGGAAGATATGGCACGACCAAGTGAATCAAATACTTGAGTAGATCCATGTCAGAAGTCGGAATAATAGAAGAGAATGTATGAGACGATGTATGAATGTGAATGAAGCAAGAAGTCCGTCCTCTCTGCCTACCCCTGCAGAGAAACGGCATGATGGTTAGTTAGTTAGTTAATTAATTTCTAATATAAACTTGTTATTCAATGTTTTATAATATTTTTTTATTATTTTATATTATTTATTTTAACATTTTTGATTAATTACTTACCTACTTTAATTAATTTTTGTTTATGTTCATAATGTGTATATTCTTACGTTTTTGTGTGTTCTATTTTTATCATTTGTATATACATGACATTATTATTTTTAGTATTCTATATATTCCTGTGTGTATATTAATAAAGTTGTGAATACAAAATAATTTTAAAATCATTTATTAATAATGACGCCACAAAGTGAATACCAATCTTTTGGATAAATTAGAATACAAAAAATAGCCGGAATATACTAAAAATAAAGTGGTGAATACAAATAACAATTATTTATTTTTAGTCTTCTGAAAAAATACAAATAATTATACTTTTTAATAAATAATAATTTCCAAATTTTAATTATTTTTACTGAGATTTAAACTAATTTTAATATTTAATAATTGTAGAAAATAAAATTAACATAATCCAAATGAAATATGAAAACGGAAAAAATGTCAGAAAATAAAAAGATTTCAGTCGCATCTGGGACACGAACCCAGGTCCACTGCCTACCCAGGGCAACCGCTTAACCAACTTAGCTAATGAGACCAGTTCAATTTATGCCATCTTCATCGATATCATATCTCAAATTCAAGATTTGTTAATATTATTTTATTTATTTTTTCAGTCCTAGTGGGACTGAAATCTTTTTAATAATTTTATTTTTAACTATACCTTAAAGCGTAGAATAAAAAAAATGTTTGGTATTACTTCTTGGATAAGCATACGTGTGAAAAGTTTCACCAAAGTATAAGTTAGCTACCGGTGGATTTAAAGATAAGGGTATGCCAAACAGGAGAGGGAAAATAAATGTAGGAACTGTGAAAATGTGAACACCGAGTCTCGCAAGGTTCAAGTCTGTCACTGCCAACATAATCTCCTGTACACGCTAAGGGCCTACTTTTTTAGAGCTTTTGTAGGGGTGGGTTTTGGGTACTCTCCTTGTAAAAAGTATGGCAAACCACCCAATGTTGAAGTAGGTACCAGGATTGTTCTCCTTATTGGGAATTTTCAGGGAAATTTTATTTCATTGTTAAGAGTTTCAGGAGCTACCGGTTAAAATCGCCACCCACGCGAAATAAATGTCGTAAGAAAAATTTTAAAACACGGAACAAAGTATTCGCAAATGAGCCACTCATCCGCATAGCAAAGGCGCGAGCATTAAGGAATCACAATAAACCCCGTTTCTGTTGAAAAATTAACTAAGTGGCATCTCAAGCATTTTTGGCAGATTTTGTCAAAACCGAGACAAGCTGCCACGTAAATTACTCTTAAATGTAACATAGCGTAAACAAAAAAACGCGCGTATTCACCAGGCCTGAAGTTACAGCTAACTTTCGTAGTTTGAAAACATCTTAAATATTTTAAATTTAAAATCTATGCAAGCGGTCTAGGCAGAAAGTTTTCTCTCAGGACCTACCTTCATCTCTGGGAATGCTGTGTATAGGGTCTGTTTAATTAAAATAAAAAGTTAACATGGGTCTTGGAGCGATGTTGTGGGAGGTAAAAAACACAAAATAAGGCTAAATTATTCCACAGTTGAGCACAATAAAGGGTCGTAAAGCAACTCATTTAGAAAATGTCAATGTTCAAATTTTGGGCACGCATTTGGCGTATCTCAACTGTCTCAATGATACCAGTTCTCGTGAGCGCCTTCAATTGAAATACGGGTAGAACAAACACAGCGTTCCCACTCGACTTATGGACATATTCTAATTACTGAATCCGTCCGCTGAGACAGGGGAATCTATCGAACGTTTCAAGTTGCCTAGATTCATAATTCCATAGTAGACACAGTACGTGCCTATGTAGTAAGAATCACAAGACAGGAATCAATCCGTTTTAATGAAAATCAATTTCATTTCATGTGGATCGGATTCTTTGTAGCATTGTTAGCCTCCTTGCAATGTCGGCTTTGCGGGGGCTGTGAGGTGACGCGGAGACCTCTCTCGTCATTCGAGCCACTCACGTGAAAGATAGCGCGGCTCAACAATAAATAATGAATGATGAATGTGGTGGATTATTCGGCAAAGGGATTCACCATTCGTCCTTTATCGCTGTTGGCATATTTACATTGCAAAGGGCGCGCGCGGGGTAAGCCGCCACCGACGCCCAGTGATTTGCGGTTAATCTGTATAAATCATTTCCCGGGAAAACCGACGCAGGACGGGATTGCGGACGGATCGGGGATGTTCGGGGGATTCCAAACGACAAAAAAAGGGTGCGATAGCCGCTGATTACGAAATTAAAATCCCTTAACCGCCGATAGTATAATGAAAGGTCACAACGAATTTGATATTTCTTCGAGTAGGTATAGGGTAAACGGTTTAGGGTATATGGCAAGGATAACAGGAGAAAGGTTCACCTTCGAAGTATATACTAATTATTGAGTGAAAATAACATACAAAAAACACCAACACATGCGAGCGATTGCAAACATTGCTCGCCTAGTGGCGATGACCGACCTCGAAGGCTTTTGTATGAATAAACTGCGCACAGGAAGTCGTGGGCAAACATGACTTTGCCAACGGGGCCGAGCGGAATATTTTTCCAATGACATTGTTATGAAGAACAACTCTATAATCCTACAATACAATAAACAAAAAAATAACAGATGGATAGTTTTTCATCGGTTTGTGTGAAAACATAAAAACTTTAACTTTCCTTTTTTTGCTATCTCTTCGGCGGAGACATTTTCACCAGCGATTAGACTTACCCACAATCTCTGCAACTCAAAATCATCAAATGATTAAATGAAGGTGAACTGCTTACCTGAAAAGAAGAGAATGGAATGATTAGTTATGAATATAGAATACTAAATAAGCTATCAGTAAATTTAGAGATGGTTTCAGCGAACCGAGTAAAATAATCAAATCTAACAAATTAGGCAAATAACATCACAATTTCAAAATCTTTAAGGTTCTCCACTGATATACTTCAAATTACACTAAAGTTCAACTACGGTGTAAAGATAAGCACTTGAAAATGTGTAATAAATTTTTTTAAATGTTCAAAGGAATTAATCAGAAATTACCTTTGAAATTGATTTGATTTGAAAAACTGTATTTTATAGGGTTTAAAATGAATTTTATCCTAAGACTTGAAACCGTAGATTGACAAAAATCTAAAGGTGTTATTTTTTAATCTTAAATTTAAAGGACATTGAACAAAGTTGTAGAATACAGACCACTCCAATAAAATAATAGATAGGACCCATCATAATATAATATGAAATTAGGCTACGTATTAACACTAACATAGCTCCAAAACTTAAAATTCATAACGATGGTGACAATCCGTGTTTTTTTTGTTACGTATTCAGTAAAAAAAAAAACGTTTATGGCAGAAGTTAAGCGATTCGGTGACTTGCACCAAAAATGGCGATTTAATAAAACGATTTTATATTATCTACGATAAAACGATTTCCCGAGGCGACCGTAAAAAGAGACATCTACCGTTAAAAAACTACAAACGAGAGGATAAAAAATGGTTCGGCTCTTTAACTTAATGATTTATGGATAAAGTATTGCCAAATTAGGCGTAACTTTCATGGTCAAAATATCTAGAAACTATTACAATAGACTTTCAGATGTTTATTGGAGAAGAGGACAATAGAATGATGGAGGGTAATTAAGATCTTTATTTAATTACTGAAGGTAATTACATTTTTCTGGAATTGCTGAATCTTGAAAATAGATTTATTTTGTCGAATAAAATATGTAAATAATTAATTTGCACAGCGCAATCTCCTTTGAACACCATAAAATTGATGTTCATAAAAAAAACGTAAAAATAAACGAGATATAATAAAAATAATAATGTTATGTGTATTTTAGGAGAAAAACATTTATATATACATACTTTTTTTACTTAATTTCACATATCGGTAATCAAATAGGAACGCTACGGCTCGTGTGGCGCTGTAAGTAAATAAACCTCCCACGACACTACGTGTGTATGTATGAGATATTTAAAAATACAATTTCAAGGCTCTTTTTACCAATTCCGTGTCTTAGTTATCGTGTATGTCAACTACATACATATTTACGCTTTGACAAGCTGACAGAGAAAGTTGTCGGTTGAATCGTAAAAGTAGATATTGACTTACATTGTTACGTACCTACCTAAATTAATACCTGGTTATATAAAACTTTTTAAATCGATGAAAACTGAATAACACAAAACGCATTCCTTAAAAACATTGGAAAATCGGCCTGTCATTCCAGTGCGACTATATTTTTCATTTTCACGATTTTTCAGTTCACTTAGATAATGTGGTATTTTAAACTAGAAAAGGTCATTAATATTAATTAAAAATTTATTCGTGGTAAATACCGAAAAAAGTAAAGTGTAATGTAATTATGAAAAAAAAATATTATCAATATTTCAACAACAAAAAAACCCTAAGAAGGTACTAAAATACTACCCATAAACAAAAAAAAACTTATTTAATCGAAAAGCGCAAATCATGGCACGTGCCGGCAAATAACTATAACTACCTACCGGAAAACGATAATTTCCTTCTTTAAAAGTTTTACAAGAAAACATTTCTAGGTAATATTAGTGTCCTCTGAAAAGGAATGGAACCAAATGACATAATAAGGCTGCCTCTATTAACTGATGCAAATAGATGATCGTCGCAATGGCACGAAATCCATTCCAAATAAAATAACATCATCATGAAAAGCTGACGATTTAAAAAAACGTTATAAGCTAATGGCGGGTTCCCACCTTGTGTATTCTATGAACTATTTTATAGAACGAAGCTTTCTTTGATAGAAAGGAATTGTCTCACGTACATGCTTACTCTATTTCTATTCTATTTCAATTCATTAGTCACAATTCAATTATCAAAATATGATGTCTCACAAAAAGTAACGGCGAAGAAAGACAATACGAATGTAACGATGTAGAAAAAGAATGTCGCAAAATATCGGATAACAACATTGAGTTTACACATATGCCTGTAGAAATATTACATCTCAAAAAATATCCTCAAAGCTTAAACTTGGATAACTCACAGATTGATCATTTCGATTAGACACAAAGAAACAGTATATAAACATTATACAAAAGAGCCGAAAAATAAATCATTACATTTTAAGGCGTATAAAAAGAAAACCATATTTAAAAAAACACACACACACATAAAAGATGGTAAATAAATCACAAACAAAAACTAGAACTATGAAATAATCGGCAAAAACTTAACAAAAATAAAACAATCAACAACATAAATCATAACAATTATGTAAAGTGAACCCCCTTGAAGCCGCTAACATAATTAACGATTTATTTGCAAATATAGGAAAAAAACTTCGCTAACTAGTACAACATGACCTGACTCCCGATGAACCCAACTCTACTGTAAATAGAGAGAATAAAATTGAACTAATTTAACCAGAGACACCGGGGGAAATCGAACAAATCATTGCAGGTATGAAAGAAGGTCCTTTCTCCGATCTTGACTGGGTCAAGGCTACAACATTGAAATGTATAATAACACAAGTATCGAAAATTTTAACTCACATGATCAATACAAATTTTCAAAGTGGAGAATTTCCATCTCTATACAAACAATCTGTAATTACGAGTATATTCATATTTAAAACCGGCAATCCGGAAGAAACAACCAACTACCGTTCAATTTCTTTGCTATCGAATATTGAAAAAGATTTTTAATAATTGTCAAAAAACTCATTCCATTAGATTACTCGCGTAATTCATGAACACCAGTTTGGAATCATGGAGAACAGAAGCACAAAAGATGCCATCGATAAATTATCTAATACTATACAAGACGCTTTAGATAAATCATTGAAACGTATTTGTGTTTTTCTTCATCTCCAAAAAGGTTTCGACAGCATATCCTTATGCCAAACTAATACAAAAATTAAATGTTGTGGGTTTTAATTACAAAGCAATAAATTGACTAAATAGTTATTTACAAAAAAGAACACTAGCTGTAAAAATAATAAGTCAAACTTTAAGGCTACATCTTACATCGGATTTTGGTATACCACAAGGAACTGTATTAGGCCCATTACGGTTTATCACGTATGTTAACGATATCATTTTTAAACAAAACCTCGGTGGAAGCGATATTTCATACGCTGACGACACGATCATCATAATAAAGGATCAGGACTGGGATATTGTAAAGGTAAATGCAAATAACAACGTGAAGATAAATTAATCCTTATTTAAAAAACTGAACTTCATCAATTCAAACCACATTTATACGTATTAATGCTACCTCATTCTAGTGGGATACATTATTTATACAGACTTATATTATGTTTAACTCCTACACCAATTTCAGAAGCCAGTTTTCTTAATTAGCCTCCAAATACTTATTATTGTAACAATATTTAATATGTAAAAAAAAATATTATAATTTAAATTAAAAAATGTATTTGCGGATCTCAAAGAGACGCAGCAAATCTTCGAAAGAAATGGTATTTTTGGTCAAGAAATGCCACTGCAATCAAGTATTGTCAGCGCTGGTATTCCTGCAGTGAGTGCAATATTACAGGAAGGACTACGAAATATAGCATAGCAATAGCAGGAAATATAGGTTGATATAAAACAACCGAACCAGCACCGGACCTCGTTGATTTACTTACGAGTATATCATTTTATTCTACGCCGTACGAATATTCATAGTTTTCATTTATATGTCATCGACGGCCAACTCTTAAGTTCGTATTCGTCAACAATTCGTAAGTTCGATTTAGTTTATTTTTGACCTTGTACTCGGTTAATTTAAGGTTTCAGAGGCATTGATAGTTTCTATATTGTTTTAAAAATATTATGTCGGAATCGCGCCATTTCACGACTACTGGTGCTGCAGACGTGCGCAGAGGGCGGCGTTCGCGTAGCAACGTTACTATTTGTAGGTCGATTCTAAATAGAATAGAACGAAAGTTGAAGTCGATTCAACATTGGGCTTTTATTTCTATCGGGAATTCTATCGCACTCACTTCCATAGATTTTATTAAATAGATCACAGAAGATATGGGGAGGGAACCCGCTTTAAGAAGCCAATAGAGTTTGATATATTTATGGAATGTATTGCATTGCACTAGCCTTGCATACCATCTGGAAAAAAATGGTTAGTATTTACAGAAAAATAAAAAAGGCACAAACTAAGAACACGACATAACATTGAAGATACCTATCTTTCCATAGTAAAATCATGTGGGTGAATCCCATGGCTCGATACTAAGAAGATGAGAAAAACAATCTAGCTCATGTGATCACGTCAAATAAATCTTACCCCGCTGGGATGAAATTTGAACAGATGTAAGGGAAACGATATGAAGAAAAGAAGTCGATTTCGTGAATTCATGATCAATATTGAAGCAACCATAGAGACAAAAGTACGCCCATGTGCCAAACAAAGACTTCGTCGGAATATTTATTAGAAAAATAGTTAGAAAAACATTTTACGCTCTGATTCTCATCAATAAATTATGTTCACACTTTGTCTCAAACGCTGTATCATTTTTTTATCTCCTTAAGAATCTGGTTTATTTGGGAGAAATCGCCACCTGGTAGGTAATAACCAAATTATGCAATATAGTGCATAGTACATTATAAAAATTAGAAAATATATTCCAATTAGGGTTGTTTCATTAACTAATGTAGGTGTCAGTATCTTGTCAAAAGAATATTCCGATTGTTCGTTATCATCGTCGATTTCATCCTCTATCTGGTGGGGACGTCGATTCGCCAAGGGACCTCAAGACACTCCATAAAGCGCAGGTTCGCTAGTCCAGACTCTATTCGCACAGCAATTGTTTTCCCCAGCATTGTCTAGGACGATCACTGCACATCATACCCTTAAAAGGGGATTCCGTACGGGCGGTATGAGTATACGTCCAATACCCAATTCACATAATCTGGGATTGCCCTTTTATTTTTGATACTTTTTTCGAATCTGATCTGTTTGGTTCACAATAAATCGGGTGTAAACATTTCACTCGTGAGACCTCCCGTGTCGCAGCAGATAGGATAACGCTGGAAGACGATAAGTGATGCTATTTCATATTTTGTAAGGAGGTTGGGTAAATAGGATGGGAAAACCAGTTATCAACCGATAAAACGGAGACGTAAAAACCGTTTAATACTACGCGATACGCGGAATCACATCATAGCGTCTTCTCCAAAATGTCCACGCAACAGTTCAAACCTAATGAACGTCTTATTGACGACCTGAAAATAAACATAATTTCTACGAATTTCCGTACGAATTAAAGTTGGTTAAAAAATTACAATTATGAAATATTTAGACACAAAGTTATACTCTAAAATAATAATTTTTGTCAAGATAATAGTATTATTCCTTCAGTTTTCAATTTTCCAATCAAAATGCAGACCACGGAACAAAACCAGTTTGCTTGCGGATATCAAATGCCATTATTAGAGGCATAAGCACTCTAAAATTAATTTGAAAATACCGTTTTTAATTACAGCACTTAAAGATACCTAAATGCATGATATTACAACATTGAGGTGGCTTTGAGTAATATATCTATTTAATATAATCAACTTGTATGCAAATCCAATTGAGTATTAAAAATAACACCCGATTTCAATATGAATACCATTACTGCTGTGTTTATTTCAATATGGAAAAAATTAAAAAATCTGCATATGTCTAATGAAAGTATTAATTTCGTATAACGTATAATTATTAAACAACGCTGATTTTTCAATTTTACTCGTACGGAGTACAATTCTTGTGACTAAAATACAAATGTAAAACAGTAGAACTAGCATAATACTTGGCAACTTGTGAAATACGTTTATATGCGAGACGATTTTTGAGGTCCCACTGGGTCCCCATATGCACTTCGAGCTTTCCGCCAGCCAATAGGCGATTCCCTGATGATTTCCCAGAGCCAATCAGGATGGAGGGTTCCCGCGACGGTCGTAGAGGACACGTGCTGTGCCGATTGCAGATACAGTTATAGGTCGGAATATAATATTACATCCCACTGAACGAATAATTGTAAATATTTCTGCAATTTTCACGGAAGATTATTTAGAAGTTTTTATTATGCGACACAGCGTAAGAGTTCAACTGCCAGAAGCCAGTATGATAATAACACCCCCCAAGTGGAAGAAGAGGTTATGCGGAAAGAGTTGAAAGGGTTAGGATATGTGGAAGGCTATTCAGATCTGGTTATCTAATGTAGCTAAAGGCATTTCAAGCTATGCTTAGATTCTGGATGACAGTGAAATTCTTACTCTTTGAAAACAGTGCACATACTTTCATATTCGTATTTAAAGTGTTTCGCGGACTACCAAAGGTATTGCCGCTTTTCCATGACGCTGGATTTGTATCATAGAGAACTTCACCAGGCAATAATAATAATGATGTTTTTTTTATTTATTTCAGCTGAACAGAGCGGTGAGTGCAATACTCTGCCATATAAAAGAATATGGAACATCTAAATGAATTGCATGATATGAAATTGAATGTAAATTAAAAAGGAAAATATATTTAGCACTTGTACTACAGTGGCTTGAGGGAAATTCTCCATGTATGGTATATGTTCATTTAAAATATAGGATTAAAAAAATTAGTAACTGCTTTCACCATACAACCATGAGTGAAATGTCCTGAAAGAATCCAGTTCAAGCTCTGCTGGATGGTATTTAAGTCACTTAACGGAATGGCTCCGGCTTACTTATCAGAACTGTGTATTCCCGAAAATACCAACTCACGGCAGTCCACCCTTAGGTCAGCATCGTCATCAGCTATCGGCAGGTTAAAGGAACCAAAGCGCACACATAATATTAAGTTCGGTGATCGTGCTTTCGGAGTGTCAGGACCTAAAGCCTGGAATGAACTGCCGCATGACTTAAGAATTATCAAAGACTCAACAGAATTCAGAACTAAACTTAAAACACATCTTTTCAGACAATCGTATTCATAAATTGACCTGTAAATTGCTTAGCTAGGCTAGCCGGTTAGTAGTTACCTGTAACCGACGTGATCGTAATTATCATGATTCTTAGGATTCCAATTTGGCAACATTATGTTTATCAATGTACTTCGTGATTTGTATTGTACTATTGGCACCATCTTGTGTAAGATTTATAACATTTGTTTATCTCGCAGTGTTATCGACGTGATTGGAGCACACGGTAATTTCCATAATAGATTGACTCCGCGGGAGCCCAGTACCGTGTGGCAGACTTTCCTATCACTTCGATAACACATCCGACCCCGCGACAGCACGATACCGTGTTGCGGGTTTTCGACAATGCAACTAACCCCGTGGCAGCACAGTACCGTGCACGGACCCCTTATTTACATGTCTGCCTCAGCAGCGCCCCTGGTGTTGAAAACTTGTATCACTTTGTAATGATATAAAAATGAACATTTCTGAAAATAAACCAGTCACACTCGGACGAGCAATCGTGACTCGTACCCAGTCACATCTTGTAACCAGTCTTTCACTTCTCCTGCCTCCCACCTGAAGGATTCCTGAACCTGCCTCAAGGATAGTCGGCCCCGTACCCCCAGAAGCATAGAAAGTGGCTTAATCCAGCACCTACATGTTTACAGTCTTGTAACGACAATGGTCGCTTACAGTTACCTAAAGTCGTTAAATTAAATAAATAAAATAAAAAATAAATAAAAAAAATTCACGCATCGGTGCGCAAATGCGTCCACAGCCCGCAACACTGTAAAGAACCAAAGTGTAAAATAAAAAAATAAAAAGTTAATATTTATTAAAAGCTTCTTACGCTTTTTAAGGTAATATTATTTTGATATTTTTGAGTCCTAAAATTCATTTTATGAATACTTTCCAGTCCTAAAAATTATAAGTATCTCAATAAATACCATCTTTTCTTGTGCCACCAATCTTCTAATAAATGTAACATCAATAGAAAAGGAGCAACAAATAACCGTGTAAAACTATCATCTCTATAAATAAATTTCCTAATAAAACTGTGTTCATCTGAAGCGACCTGCCAGGTAAGTATGTTTTTCTGTATCTGTTTGTACATAATTAGTTAAGAAATATTTGTACAGCGCCCTTGAGGTGATTTTTCACAAAAACGGCGCTATACAAATCATCCAATTATTATTATTATTATGAAAGATAAAAAAGATTTAAATTATTCTTCAAGTAGGTACCATACAGAATCTGCTGAAATTTTCAAGATTTTAGACGTTACGAAAATTAGACAACTTTACGTTAAATTTGCAATTCTTCAAATCTAATCTTTATATTCCCTTACAATCCCAATCAATTATATTAACAAGATCTTCAACAAGCTACACCCTAAATAACTCTTTAAAATATACCACCAACGGACAGACATTTTAAATACTATGCAATTAAACTATCTAATCACATTCCTACATCTTTGCAACAAACAGGAGAGAATACACCAACATATTTAATAAAACTTATTCTCGATCTGTACCAGATTTTTTTACATGAATACCGCACAAGAGTCCCAACTGCTCCCAACCGTCTGGAGCCAGTGAGACTATGGCATTCCCAATTGGGGAATGTTGTGAGGCTGGAGGTATTGGGGAGGGGAAGGAGAAGGGGAATGGGAGGAGGGAGGTGGGGAAATACCTGGCTATTCAGATCTGGTCACCAAACACGGCTAAAAGCCATTTCAAGCAACGTTTCAATTCTGAATGGTGGTCTTTCACCAGGGCGATACTGAGAGTATCTTCCACTCTGGAACGTGCGCAAATATGTTATATATTATTTTTAAATTAATTAATTGTGAAACAACACAAATTAATTAAATAAAATTTACTTGCGCACGCCGGGATTTGAACCCGCGACCTTCGGATTCGTAGTCGAGAGCCTTACCCCTCGACCATGGAGGCCGTCAAAAACATAATTACACCAAATCAAACATAACATAACAACATTAAAATTAAATAGAATTATTAATTGCATTTTTGTCCAATCTATAATATTTTTATTATTCTTTAACATAATTGCATAATCATTTCACAATATCATAAATACGTTAACACCTCAGTGCGGGTTCTCCTAGTGATTCAGGAAATACAATAACATATTCATAATTTATGGTACGTACACATCATTCTATATAAAAAAAATATTGCTTATAATAATAACAATAATTGGACGACTTGTATAGCGCCGTTTTTGTGAAAAATCACCTGAAGGGCGCTGTACAAATATTACTTCCTATTCTCTAGCTAACTATGTACAAACAGATACATTAAAACATAATTACCTGGCAGGTCGCTTCAGATGAACACAGTTTTATTAGAAAATTAAAAAAATTTAAGCATAATAATAAATAATAATAATAAATGCTTATTCCGGTATGTGGGGAGGTTAGTGCAGTCCCACACATTCCATATAAGATAGAGATGATATTTTTAAAGTTGCTGTCTTATCCTCCTTTTCTATTGATGTTGCTTTTTTAGAAGATTGGTGTCACAAGAAGAGTTGGTATTTATTTGAAATATTTATAATTTTTAGGACTGGAGAATATTTATAAAATGACCTTGAAAAAGCGTAAGAAGTTTTTAATAGATATTAACTTAAACATTTATCTATTTACAGTGTTGAGGGCTGTAAGCAATTTAAGTGTGTATTTCTCCAATTTATATGGATATGATTGTCTGAAAAGATGAGTTTTAAGTTTAGTTCTGAATTCTGTCGAGTCTTTGATCATTTTTAAGTCATGCGGCAGTTCATTCATATATTATAAATGTCGTTAAATAAATAAAATAAGAGACAAAATGAGTAATTAGATATGCGAGTGACATTGTGTGTTAGGTATGTCAATGGGTATGTTAGGTGTCACGAGTAATACCTTAAACGTAACATAAAATAAGAAAGATTACAAAGGTGCGTTAAGGGTTGTGAGCGCGTAAAAACTTTTATTTTTCAATTTAAAATCCGAGTGAAATCGGTGAACATTTAACCTTTGGAAAGACCTAGCTTTATAAAATCAGTTGCGAAGGCAACAAAATGTAAAGAGCTGCTCAATCGGAGCGTCAAATAAATCCCAGGAACATACCGGCTGGGATAATATGGCGAATGATTGATCGCCAAACTTTTCAGTGAGAATTTTACGCGGAGGAAACAAAAATGAGACTGAACCCAGTGAGCGTGAAAAACGGAATGAGATGTTTCGCGGTTCATATCTGATCCTCGCCGAATAAAGCCTGGAATGGAAATTATATGAACTAAACTTTTTCTTATGTGACAATTCCTAAATTGTGTTTTTTTTATTATTTTCATGTACATTAAGTAAATAACAATAGGTACAGCATTCACATTCCTAGGAATAATAATGAAGAATAGGGAAGCGGCGAGTACGATTCCTAAGCATTGAAACCACAAGTTATAATGTTACTGCAATAGCTGCTGCTACTGTAGGATTATTCGGAATTTTTTTTAATAATTTTGTCGTAGTTCTGATTTTGATCAATGAATCGATAGCCAAACAAACATTAACGTATTCTACCTGATGGATAAATAAATCTAGTTGTCTATTCCCACAATAGCAATACTAACATTGAAAAAATATTACATCAGTGCACGTGCAACATGTTTCTAAAAATCTACGCACTGGTCAGAGGAACGCATGTTTTATCTTCTTTAATGTGAGTTCCACACAAGAGTCCAAGCTGCTCCCAATCGTCTGGAGCCAGTGGAACTATGGCATTCGTAATTGTGGTATGTTGCGAGGCAGAAGGTAGCGAGGGGAAAGATGTGGGGAGGAGGAAGGTGGGAACTTGGTTATTAGGATCTGGCCACTAAACATGGCTAAGGCCATTTCAAGCAACGTTTCTGAGTGATGGTCTTTCACCAGGGTGATACTGAAAGTATCTACCACTCTGGAATGTGCCGCAAATATATAATTTATTATTTTAAACGAATAAAATGTTAAATTACTCAATTAGATCAAATAAAATTTACTTGTCACGCCGGGATCTGAACCCGCGACCTCCGGATTCGTAGCCAAGGATCGTATCTATTCAACCACGGAGGACGTCGAACACATTTTAGCGATAAAATTAATAAAATTGTAAGTTTAATGGTGACTTTAGAAGTTGTTCATTATGATCTCGAAATGAGAGCAAAAAAATAGCAAAAAAACGACCCTACTGTATTTTCTCTATTAATAATTTTATCTCATTGCCCTTTACCTATTTTCCCATTAAAACATATATTTTTATTAAATAATCGCAACAGCAAACTGACAATGAAATTATAGTGAATAATCGCTCCCTTTTAAATAATAATGGATGCATCAGTATTCAAGTAAGTTTACAATTATTATAAAATCATGTTTAAACCGTTGATTGATGGCTTAATCTGTCTAGTGACTAGCACTAGGTAATTGTCGGGATCTCTCTAATTTCCTCGTCCATCCCTTCTGACCCTCATCACTTCCCCAGAAACTTATTTTTAATGTGAACTTCTTAATTAAAACGCTGACACACGGTATGATCGAAGCTTTGATGGACAAAGTTGGAGAAAAAACCTGATGGGAAAAGTTGATGTAGAGTTCTCAGAAACGTAAACCTTCAAGTTTTTTTATAGATGTTTTGTAAATAACATAAAAAATACCCAATATACTCACATATGTATGTACCTTGTTTTCGAAACATACCAGGCTCGTTTTTCATGATACCAGGATGTTATTGCCATTTGTGTAAAAATAAACAAGTGTTTTTAATTTGATGCGCAATCCCAGCAATTATAAGTAATTAAACATAACAACACAAAATTGTGAAGCAGTCACGAAGGTGAAACATCGTTTGTGGAAGCCGGCACTCTAATAGGTGGAGGATTTAATACAATTGTGCATTCATAAATAATAGAAAATAAATTACAGTAATTTTTCAGAGTTTGCCAATCATCTCATTTCAATCGATTATATTTTTCATAGGGGTTAAAATTCTTCGTAAGAATAAAGACAAAAAATTGATAATTTAGAATAATCTGAAATTAGGAAATCCCTAAATATTAATTCTATTATTTATTTATTTATTACATAATTATAGAATAATACAACAAAACTACGCCACAAATACAACAAAACTACAAATAATATGTTAACTTTACAAAAAAGACGTACGTCGTCAGATCTATTGTTTCTAGATAGTCCCAAATTGGTATACCTCGATGGTTTAAATCAGAGGTTCCCAAACTTTTGTCCCGTAGACCACTCGCCGATTTTTTTCTGTTTTGTAAAGACTAATATTGATTTTTTTACAAATTTATCAATTATATATTTGTTTTTGAACCAGACACAGAGCTACTCACTTTGATAGGGTTTAATGTAGAGTGGAAATCTTTAAAATAAAATATATGTTAGGTTTTATAGTTATACATTTATTAATTAAAACTAAACAAAATACAAATGTAACATTTTTACATAAAATAAAAACACAAAAAATCAATGCTTTTAATGAGAGGGATGAGCCAGGTGCTTTGATATCAAAATTTCAATATTCGGCTTCAATTTAGTCAGGTTTAACCTTAAATCTCCTCGGTGAGTGATTTCCAATCTGTTTATGTTTTTTGTAAGGAGATTGGCAACCACGCTGAAACCCGTTTCCTCGAAGTATGGCGATGGAAAAGCTATCAAAAACTTTCTCGCAATAGTCCATACTGCAGGATATGTAACAGGTATATCACTCTGAAGCCAGAATTGCTGATATCCCTTTCTAAATTGTACCTTAAGTTCTTCGTTAGTGATTATTCCGATCAGTTCTTCTCGTAACATGATATCTGTTTCTTCTATTTTAAATAAATAATTAAATCAAAGTGTTAAATGTACCGTTATATCTTCCAGTTTGATGTTCGACATCTTAATAATTTGTATTTCAAGGCTAACTATTATAGCATACATATAGCTACGATACACTCCATAGTTATCTAATTATATTTTTGAAAATATTTGCTTAACACCTTTCTTCTCAAAATTCGGAAAACAAATGAACAATGTTTATCTCAGATATACGTATTTATAATGGACGAATTAAACAAGCCCATACCAGCACAATTGGTCTGGACAAACGTTGCTATTGCGCTTATGTACGCAATACGGCCGCGGCGTTGCTAGTTGCTACTGGTGGCAAATATGCAAGTTTTTACAAGTTACACGTTCTGCGATCACAAAGCGAATAGCATTACCTACGAACACAATTTTATGAAATATATATATTATTAGGGAACGTATGTCTAGTATAAGATAATATTACTTAAGTACCTACATAGGTACTATCTGTGAGGTGGATTATTACATTTGCGGGAAGCCAACATTTTGGTGACGGCCTGTCTAAATGAAATCCACTCTCGTGGATCCCCATTTACGTCTTATGCACCCCCATTTTTTCATTGACGTGGACCCCTTGTAGGTCGGAATCGACCGCTGGGGGTCGATATAGACCACTTTGGGGATGACTGGTTTAAATGTTCCAACGAGGCGTACCAGACACACTGTGCTTCTTCATGCAGAAGCGAACAACACTAATGCAGCAAAGAATTCACCAATTACTCGTGCTATCACAACATATACACACTATGTAAGATTAATAGACTTTAACATGTTTCATGATTCTTTACTAAAATACAAAATATATTTATAAAATTTTCTTAGCGTAATACAAATTAATAAATTATTAAAATTATTTAAAAATTATTTTGTATTCACCACTTTATTAATATACACATATCTACATGTTTCGAAAGCGATGCTTTCTTCATCAGGAATATATATAACACAACATTAAATAATAATAATTGCAAGTATAGACAAATGATAACATAGAACACAATAATGTAAGAATAGGAAAATTTAAACATAAACAAAAATTGATTAAGGGGGGTAAGTAATTAATCAAAAATGTTGATAAAAAATTATTATAAAACATTGAATAACAAATTTACATTAGAAATTTAATTACTTTTTATTGTTAATATTAATATGAAAATAAATTAAAATTATATTTAATTGACTATTAAAACTTTTTATAATTTTAAAAATTTCAAAATTGTCTAATTGTAAACCGGTTGTATTTGTATCTTTTGATATAAATAAAGGTTTAAAATTATTACTTCATATCACAATATCGCGGGGGGTGTTATATGATCGAAGCGAGAAACTGGTGAATCTACGTCTCATTTGAAGTCGGTTTTATGGCATAACTTTTTTTAATAATATAAATATAATATCGTTTTAATATGAGTAATGTTTTTTTTTTCGAGCAAACCGAGCCTGAAGTTGGATTTTAAGGTCAAATTTGAAAAAAGGTCAGTCGCCGCGGGGTTACTATCAGCTCTTCATTGTCTTTTAAAATGCCTCGAACCGTAGACCCGGCTCCAAAAGATTTTTAATCATTATTTTTCGAAAAAAAGTTAAAATAAAATCGAAATGCTCTGACCGAAAAGTTTTTTTTTGGGCTCTCTACGTCATGTGATGTAATTCACCAGTTTCCCGCTTGTGCTTACCACAAGTTTCCGGACACCGTGTATTACTTACTGAAGAAGTTGGGACAATGATTTTTAAAAAAAAATGTAATTTTAACTTTGTAACTGTCAATTTGAAAGGCGAAATGTGTAAAAATAAGTATACGGTATTAATTTTATTTTAAATAAAAACAATTGATTTTCTAATAACATTTACTGAAAACTATAATTTTAATATCTATAACCATCAACTAATTACTTGACTACCACCACCTTCTTTCCCTTTCCCATTGGGCGACATTCAATTATAAATTAGTATTTTATTCAAACACAAAGCAGTATTTGAATTCACATGCTCTATATATATATATATTTAACACGACATTCACACCATGCCAACAGCCCAACACCAATATTAATTCCCACTCAGAATCTGGAATGGTTGGAAGAAATTACCACTCGGCAATAAACCCACCTTTTACCGCTACTAAATGAAATATGTATATACAAAGAGTTAATAAATATAATAAAATAAATATACTTTAGTGCGGTTATAACATAAAATATACTGGTAATCGATTTTGATAGCCATCTTGAATAGACTTCCTTGTAAAAAAAGCTCATAAAACCGCGGTGCGGTTGCGACTCTTGTGCGGCTGGCTTTCAGCAATAAAAATTGAAAGAATTGAACAATATATTTATATAAATTGCGCTTCCTTATTGTTTTACAGCGAAAACCGGCAGATGTTTTAATTTAATCCAGTTTTAACTACCAGTTAGAAATTACCGGCTTCATCCGAGTTTGAATAAACTTTCTCATATTGAATTTTCATTAAATTGGAAAACATGAAAAAAACACAATGTGGCAAATCCCTTTCTTGAGAGAATTCATTTTTTTTAAAGCTCCATCATAGCTCATGATGGAAATGAGCTAGGGAGATTTTGAACGACATTGTGAGGTGTGAAAAGTTGCGACGACCTCAACAATAATAATAATAATAATTTGATGATTTGTATAGCGCAGTTTTTGTAAAAAATCACCTCAAGGGCGCTGTTGTCAGATTAACAAATAAAAATCTGTGCAAATTTCGTGACGCCAGACTTAACGTTTAGATACATAAATATATTTTTTTGCTTCATAGTCGAGACTCTTGATATAGAACCCGCGCGTCAGATAAACTTAATGCCGTGAAAATGGTCTCCGGTCGTACAATGAAGCCTGTGTGTACGAAATTCGTAGAAAGAAGGTGGAACAAATAAAAATATGTGCAAATTTCATGACACAAGTGTTCACCGATCTAGGGTATTTAATAGATACACAAATAGATTACGTGCTTTATAGTTGAAATTCTTATGAATCAGCACACTCTTTAAAAGTGGTAAGTCTTTAAAGGTATGAAAAGAAAACTAGCTCCAAAACCTAACAATAACCATAACCTAATTAATCTTTTTTAAGATTAATTAGGTTAGGATCAGGTTATCGGGCCAGCTTTTTTTTTAAAATTCGTACTCGAAATTACTATTAAAAGTGTACCGATTCATACGTGTGTTGAACTGTGTGTGATGGAAGCATGTAGATAAACGTGCATATCACGTTACAAATCATTAAGCTCGGTCCTGCTAACGCAAACAGCAGACCCACTCGATCGAGAAACTGGAGACCATCGCGATCGGACCGATGTTTGTCCTCCCAAGTCCCCGTGTTCCGATGCGGCGAGGCGCGCGAGTCGATTCCGTGTTTACCGATCCCCGAAGTAATCACTGCGGTCCGGCCAGCAACGCGTAACGTGAAATTTATTGGACACAACTGGAGATGATGGTCCACCTACGACTTATTCAATCACTGGACGTGGGGATTGGAATGATTGGATTGGCAGTTGAACACGGTTCTACCGCTGAGAGCTCTGCTGTAACTATCTCTTTCTGTTGCATGCATCGTTCATGAGAGAGAAGGCAAAAAGTTATAACAGAGCGGTTTGCCATTACACGAATATATTCCGATTGACTGCATTCGACCCATTGTTTTAAAATTTAGAGCAACGACCCAATTAGGAATTCCAGTCAGTAAAAAAAAAACTAATATTCACCTTCTAACTTTATTAGGGACGCTTAGATGGCTTAGATGGTTTGGGCATGTAGAGCGAATGAACGAAGAAAGGAGTGTAAGGAGAATATATGACGCGAATGTGAATGGAAGAAGAAGCAGGGAACGCCCGAGGAAGACATGGCACGATCAAGTGAATCAAATACTTGAGTCGGGCCATGTCAGAAGTCGTAATAATAGAAGAGAATGTATGAGACGATGTATGAATGTGAATGAAGCAAGAAGTGTATGCCAAGATTGAGCTGTTTGGAGGTCAGTCCTCTCTGCCTACCCCTGCGGAGAAACGACGCGATGGTTAGTTAGTTAACTTTTTTTATTTTTTTTTATTAGCGACTATATACAAAATATGTTGTAAGTATAAATATGTTTACAGAATAACAGTTTAAATTTTTTTTTAAAGTACATATATTGGTTATTATATTTTGTTAACTATTTGATATTTTTGTGTGTTTTCTTAGACCTCCTAATCAAAATTATATAAAATCACTTTCGGACAAAGAAACTACATATATTTTGTAAAAAAACTCCATAACATCCTTCCCCCAGATAAAAAACAAATAGAAAAGTTTAACCGCCTCAGCACAGGACCACCTCCTGTGCCGAGGCGGACTAGAGTTATTTACTTTGATGTTATGTAATTAGGTACGTCTTTCATGTCGTTTTTAGTGTTGTTTCATTGACCTCTTTCAACCAGACTTTAATTCTTAACTTGTACTTGTTAAACTTTTCTATTTGTTTTTTTTATCTGGGGGAAGAATGTTATGGAGTTTTTTTTGCAAAATAATGTAGTTTCTTTGTCCGAAAGTGATTTTATATAATTTTGATTAGAACTAGTGTCATGTGTCATAATACCAATGTCGTCAATACTTTGTCGTTTTCAGTTAAAACAATTTTCAATGAAATCCACAAATTAGAAAATAATTAACAAGAATTAAAAAAAAAAAAAACAAGAATCCTTTTTTAAATAATGTGTACATAGCAGTGGCGACCCGCGTTCAAGTGCACGCAGCGCAACATCGCACAAAATTGCCAGAATTCTTAGTGCACGCGGCCGACCGATCCGCGAGGGCGCGGTTTAAGTTCTGTCAGAGCCCGCCGACCAATCATGGGGCGTTTAAGTCTCTTATGGTTTTAGTCGTTCCTAAACATCGATTTATTAATTCTACGTATGATTAAATGTAATAAAACTTATATATGTATTCGGAATCAGCGTTTGTTGATATATTGATATAAATATACATATATGTATTTTTAAAGCCATAATATTTTTCACACTTAATATTGCAAAACAAAACAATTAATGGCCCAAAAGCGTGCTGAAAATGATAGCCCTTCAAGTGTGTATTATAATGAAACTCATGCTACAAATGGACTTGACATAGCTAATCTCTTTGCGCAACACTTCTCCTCTGTTTATTGTTATAAATCGTGCACACAATTATACAGAAAATATTGACTTGAATAATTTCCAAATCTAACTTGAAGACGCTTTCCATTCCTTAAATAATCTCTCTAGGGAGGTAAGTACTGGTCCTGATGGAATTCCCGAAATTCTATTGAATGTATGTAAATATAACTTATCTAAATCACTTTGTATCTTATATAACGTATCTCTCTCATCTGGTTCATTTCCTCTCTCCTGGAAAATTACATATATTAGACCTATTTTTAAGTCTGGTAACAAGTCGAACATCGGAAACTACAGGGCAATATCAATTATATCTCATATGCCAAAAATATTTGAGTCCATCATTACAAAGAAAATCACTTCCGTTTTCAAAAATGTTCTGATTGAGGAACAGCTTGGATTTAGATCCACTAATAATAATAATAATAATATAACTTGGAAGACTTGTATAACGCCGTTTTTGTGAAAAATCACCTCAAGGGCGCTGAATAATTATTAATTCCTTTACTAATTAGGGTTTCATCAGCGTTTAAAGAAAAAAAAGCATTTTAATAGTCGTTCACTCAAAAATCTGTCCAAAAATATTTGTAAAAATGTAGGATATGAGATTGTAAAAATATTTTTTTACGAAACAAAATAATGTTATCAAACAAAAATATCTTATTTATTGTGTATCGTGTATCGTTTTCATCCGAGACGCACACATACGAGTATATTATATTATTCGAAAATGACATCTGGGTATTTTCTAAAAGCTCGGTGCGGAGAACCAAAAGACGAATATTTCGGTTCTGGAGATAGAGAGGTGCGTGCCTTTAACTCCGCGAGACAGAATATTGTTCATATGAAATATCCATATGAATTATCTGTTCATACGCTCTGGATTCCGCTTTTACGGACGGATTTTTATTGAGGAGTTTTAATGACGCGCTGTTAAACTGTAGTAATATTATAGTTCATGATAATCTTCTTCATTTTAGCTGCTACTGTTTGGGAGTTCACTGGACTTAGGCTCCTTTTAGAAAACCGCCAATGGCTATGAGCAGCTTGTTCCGGGTAGTGATACTATAGCGTGATATGTATTCACACCATAAAACGCGAAAATTCATGTGTTCATGGAATCAAACCCAGATAAATTGACAATCAAAACAGCAGCGGCGTTCCATCGTGTGCCTATGAGAGGATTACAATACATCGTCAAGCTAATTAACTGATAGACTGCAATCATAATAATTACGAGTCAATGCGGTTGTTATACTTTCCAGCGTTTTCTGGTGCATTGGTAAGGGGCGCATCGAACTCTCGGTGCATTCTGGCTACACCGTATTATCAGATATGAGGACTAGGGCTACCAAATAACCGATTCTGTTTTTTTTTTACATTCAAGAAACCATTTAATCAGTTATTCAAAAAATATAAAGAACTTCTTTACACATAAAAACTATTTCCATGGTAAGTAAATAAACCTGAGTTATTAATTGTTTTTTGTGTTTAATTCGTAGAACTCCATTTAATTTTTTTTTAAATTTAATGTAAATCAAATTTAATAATGTTATTATTAAGTTCTGCAAGTATTTTTATTTGTTATTATTGTGACAGCTGTTTCGGAGTTTAAGGCCATTTTCAAACTGTGGTTAATCCACGTTGCGACGACTTATTTATGATTTAATTTACCCCCACTCCTTTAAAATTTGGATGGATGGGTAATAATTTATTATCGGTAAAACCGATCTAGTTAGAAAGCAATTAAAATTCTGAATTCTGTGAGGTTTTCACATTTATAATGTGTTTTTACTCGTATTTAACTGACAATGTTTTCTTAATTGATTCATTTAAATGTGTTGTATTGTTTTGATAACGTGAACATACTTAGAAGCGGTGAGTATATAATTTTCCTTACTTTATTAATTAATGTTATATTAGGATCATTCGTTCGTTCGTTAATTTCTAATTGTTCAAGTAAATTTAATCTTACGCCCTTTCTTTCTATATGCAAGGGTTTAGGTTTGTTGTTGTCAAGCGGGACGTGATTATTTACTAAAAGATGTTCTGCGAATTTTGAAGAAGTGCTTTTATTTTATGATTTCCATTAAATTTTTTAAAAAATTAAATGGAGTTCTAAAATTAAACACAAAATATTAGGTTTTTGTAAACAAGTTTTTACTTATTTACTGTCTTATTTAAATTGGGGGCACGCCTAGCTCGCTCCCCTTATTTAGGTTTCTTCCTCTAATGTATTATTTTCTCCGTGGTTCTTACTTATTTAAATAACCGATTTCGGTTTAACCTATTTGGAAGCCCTATTCAGCAGCTATCAGTCTGCAATCATCGTGCATCCACGTTAATGCGGCAGTAATGGTGGCTAATGCGAATGTGATATGCACCCGAGGATTCGTGCGATGGCGGGGAACCGCGCGTCATCAGCGACAGACGTGTGTTTATTTTTCTAATGGTGTATCTGCATTTGAAATGATGATGTATTCATAATGCAAAGACAGGGTTGCTCATAAGTATTAATTCACAGTCAATTCAATTTACATAAGATTGTGATTTATTATTGACTTCAAAAAAACTTAATCCAATACTTGAGTCGGCGAGATGAAGAGTCAGACTTACAGAAAGGTAATGAAACGATGAACGTGAATGTAAATTGTGAAAGTGAGTTTTCTATTTTTTTTATTTATTTGGGAGACCAACAGTTTACATAAAAAATGAAGTATAATGGATAAGTGATAAAAATTTGACCATTTACAGGTTTTCACATGGATATTATTTATGAGTGAATCTAGTGATCAAAATAAAATTAAAAATATAATTAATGGTAATGTAATGAATAATCAATGCATTCAGCATGAGCCGATTGATATGCCAACATCCTCTGCAACATCCCTAATAGTGATTCGACGATTTTCCAAAACCATTTTCATCACTGTTTCGATGTTTTCTTCGTTTGTTGACGTGGTTGCAACTCTAGGACGCTCGTCGTCATTAACATCTTCTCGGCCTTCTGTAAAGCGCTTGTACCACTTATAAACACCTTTTTTGAGACAAAGTAGACTCGCCGAATGCCACAGTCAACATTTTAAGTGCGTTGGAGCACTTTATTCCCCTTTTAACGCAAAATTTAATACATATTCTTTGATCCATTTTTTTCGAAAGTAAAAAATAATACACAAAAACGTGACTAACCTTTCCAGTTGTCAAAACCAAACCACTAATCCAAAATGGCTGATAATGCTAACATATGTGAACCAACATAACAAAAAAATCGATAATCGAATGTACACAGCCCGCGAAAATTAAAAATTCACCTTTTCTTTTGAAAACACCTCGTATTTTCTCGTATTATGGTATTTTTATATTGTGTCTCGCTCTGTATATATACATAAGCAATAACCACACACTATGTATTTTTTGTTTAGTTTAATTTTGTACCCTGATGAACTATAGGGTAAGCGAAATTGAAAATTAAAACAAATACCGTGGTTTTAGACAAAGTTATTGTTTTATTTCATTTCATATTTTTCTTCAAACATAACTATCGAATGTAGCAAAGCCAATGACAATACAAACTTCGTTACTTGGCTTGTCTGTAGGAATAAACTCTATCGATATTGATGACCTAAAAGGGTTTCGTCAGGGTCCGTTAAATTTTGAACAGATTTTCAAAAAGTGCAGAAAAGAAGTAACATATCTAATTTCTCAGTACTTTTAAATGGTCGAATAAAAATCTCAGCGCCACAAGTATTCCCGAGTTATACGGTAAATATTTATCAAAATAGGGACATGTAATATAAACTTACTTGGCCGAAGTCTGCGTGTTGACCATAAAGCCGAAATTTTCGTGCGGAACCATTTTAAATTTAAGGAAATATATTTGAAACGGATTAATCGAGACGGAGAAAAAGAAACTTTACCTAGAATAAGCCTGCATTTTGTTCATAAAGTCTATAAGATTTCATCGAATCAACTGTCACAAAAGGTTATAGGACTATAATTTTATATTTGTATACTAATAAATTGATATTCATCTGCAGTTATAGCATGTTAAAATAGCAATTAATGCGTAGTGAGAAACGCCCTAATATAAAAATATGTTTTTAATGGCAGCCCAGATGGCATGATCGCATCATCTCCATAAATGTTGATGAGAATGGTATATTTCTTGTGATGGCATTAGCAAATCTTGTAATGGAAACTGGAGTGGAGAATGAAAATAAACCAAGCACGCCTTAAATGCATCAACAGGGCTTAAATTAATATTAAATGACATCGATATTTCTATTTTTGGAATTGTTAATACATGGTGGAATTCCATTGTAATAAAATATTCTTTTTTAGCTTTATTCCACTTTTATTTTAGACCAACAATGTTTTTTTTTTGTAATGCAGATTATAAATTTTTGGTTACGTTTATTTACAAAAACGCAACGACAAATTATTAAACATACTTTTCTCCACTTTAAAAATCATATTCGTATTTTAAATATTTTGTAAAACATACAATGAAACGGTAAGAAAAAGTAAACATATCTGATTGGATTTTGATAAATGCTAAGCCTATGTAAATTTATAAAATATTTTTCTATTTAAAAACATTATGTTTATCGTATTGCGTAATAATACTATTATTATTTTGAATTAATAAATAATAACTCTCCGACGTCCCTCCCCCCGTTAAACGAATATATTATTAAAAAAGATACATAAATATCAAAATTTAACGAATGCTTATTTTTCGGCTTGAACTCTATAAGCGTCTATCTTCTTTGCAATTTAAACCGCGGATTAAGAAACATTTTCTTTTCAAATACCCACAAACCGAAAAACCTCTTACTACCTCATTACTGGGAAGAGATTTCGAAAATAAAATTTACTGAAAGCATTTCAAACTATCTACTTCAATGGCGATTTTCTCGAAACCGTTTTTTCACAACACACCTCTCAAATAAGATTTACAATCGCTGGTAAGAAAATTTAAATGCAAAAGTTCCTTCTACCTTTGCAAAATCGATGCGGTATCTACGGCTGGATTCTAAATATAGAGGGAAAATCTTTTCAATCGATTTCATGCACCTATGATTTAGCGCAATTTGTTCGGCTCAGCTAGCGGGCAGATATACATTAGATCATGTTACTTGGATTGTTGGACGCCGGCAGCTCGGCTATAGAGATTGGTGATGGAGTTAGAGAGATTAGAGTTAGGGATAGGGTAGTTATAGAGATGGGTATGGGGCAGTTATAGATATAGGTATTGAGCAGTTCCAGCGATAACTACGGGGCAGTTGGTGGGCAGAGGGCAGCGACGCACAAGTAACAACGCCGGCAATAAATCAGGCTCGGCTTCTGGTTTTATTGTATCGGAAGTGTTTGATGTGGCAGTTATGTGACCACATCACCCAATAATGGTTTGCTGCGAAAATGCTGCGTCAAATATTACGGATTAGCGCAACGTCCGATTGACAATCTGTCGATAATAGATCGAATGCAATCGCTAACGCACAGACGAAACGTAAGTAGGTACGGGTCTGCCAGACAGACTTGTTATCTTAAATATGCATATGAGACGAGGTATCGTCATACACTCATTCAATTCTTGCACAATACACAACTCGGATTAGTTTATAGGTACTTCAAAAAACTTTGTCTTACCGATATATTAATTTTGTTTTTGTGTTTAATTCGTAGAACTCCATTTAATTTTTTTTTTATTTAATGTAAATCAAATTTAATAATGTTATTAAGTTCTCGTGAAGTGCCAAAAATGAAAAGAAACGGCTATTCGGGCTACGGTGGTTGTAAAAAATATTGTATACAAACGGGAAGTGCCCAACCAGGGGCTGCTCTGCGACCTGCTGTGGTCCGACCCCAACAAGGACACCGCCAGCTGGGGCGAGAACGAGCTTCACCTTCACCTTTGTCATTGAGATAGTGGCCAAGTTCCTCAACAAGCACGACTTTGACCTGATCCGGGTGCATCAGGTGGTAGAGGACGGGTATGAGTTCTTTGCCAAGAAGCACTCGGCGCCCAACTACTGCGGGGAATTCGATAATGCAGGAGCAATGATGTCGACAATGATGATGTGGACGACACGCTGAAGTGCTCCTTCCAGATCCTGAAGCCGGCCGACAAGCGCCACCTGGCGTACGTGCAGACCAACACCAACCGTCCCGTCATGCCGCCTAGGCGCGTCACCAAGACAAATAAGATTTTGAGGGCCCTATGGATCAATTCCCCCGGCCACCATCCTCCCCCGCCGCTCGCCCCTTTTAAGAGTATTCTGTGTTATTTATCCTAAAAAATATGGATAATAATTCATTGTCTTAGCTTAAATACATTCTTGAAAATAGTGGAAACAATCACTCTATCTGTATTAGCGTCTTGCAATATATCGTAAGGAATAAATACAGTTACCTTCTTTTTTTTTCAATTTAACATTAAATTTAGTTTTGATAATTTAACTGCATCTCCTTATATGGTCTATAAATAATGAGTTGTTTTAATGTGTAATGATGATAGCCTGTCCAAAAAGAGAAAATAAATGTAAAAAAATATATTCGTAGAATAGACGTAACATAAGAATAGGAAGTAATATTTGTACAGCGCCCCTGAGGTGATTTTTCACAAAAACGGCGCTATAAAAATAATCCGATTATTTTTATTATTATTATTATTCTGCAAGTATTTTTAGTTGTTATTATTGTGACAGCTGTTTCGGCGTTTAACGACTAAAAATACTTGCAGAACTTAATAATAACATTATTAAATTTTAAAAAAATAGTACCGATATCATTATTTTTGAGTTCATCATTCAGAAGCAATTTCGAGACCAGGGGCGTTATTCCCGTTCTTTTTAAGGAAGATTCCTTACGTTTTTCCTTAGGGTTAAAGACTTCTTGATTAACTACGGAATTCAGGTGAGACATAGTAAAAATATCCTAAATAGATTGTCAAGAGATTATTTTAAAACACAAATTGATGAAATATCTTCAAGTGTCATAAAATTTTGAAGTAAAACTTTTAAAAACAATTACATTATATTATAATTCATTTGAATACATTTTTATTTTTATTTGAAATGTCATAAATAAGCCTTTTAACGATGAATCACGTTTTATAAAAAGGTACGGTAGATAGTAATGACCTTTTTTATCTCTAGTTCTAAAAGTGACATTTGAATTTGTGCCACTGCTCTTCAATGTCGCCTGACGTGAATCGTCAAAAATGTCAACATCTATATAATGTTTAATAATGTTTACTAGCTAATTATGTTCAAAGTAAATAATAACGTAATTGGTAACATACTTAATATTGAGTTTTTCTCTTGTTAAAACATCTCAAATATTGAGATTTTCTCTTGTTAAAACATCGCAAATATTGACATTTTTGATGAATGTCGTTCGCTGAATTCAGCTGACAGTTGTCATCCGATAGAACCGGAACCGCAGTTAAGATGGCTTTAACCACAATGAAAAAGTTAAGGAATCTTCCTTAAAAAGAACGAGAATAGCGCCCCAGTCTGCGGTAGACAGATATGCCTTTATGCAAGGGTCTATATATCGACGGTTCAGTGCCGAAAGATACCGTCAGAATAAACCTATGATCTTAGGTCAGTAGTCAGTAGGAATACGATACTTGGAAAGATTGTATTTTTATGATAAGTAGTTCAAGTAGTTCATCTACGATTAAAAACTTCATTAAATGCACATAAACATAAATCATGCACGAAGGGCTTAGCTTATAGGGTTTCCCAATTTTTACAGCTAACCAAGAACTTACCCTTGCATATCTTACCCAAATGGTCCGCCAATCGAAGAAAACCAGCGAAAAAAATTATTACTCGATTTAAGATTTCGAGAAATAAGTCTCAAACTCTTGAGAAATAATATTAATACTTATTGGGTAATAGGATATAAATATAATGATACTTTTCGTGTGGCACGTTGCTCTATTGATCCGCCCGCGAAGTCCCAAAATGCAACGCGCTGCGATATTTAACGTGGTTCCAGTTTCTGATGGGCCCTGTATAATTCACGGGTTGCAGTGTGACAGGAACAGGGGCGGGACAACTCGGCGAGGGCATCCATTATTAAAATCAAAGGCAATTTCCCATCTGTCCGGGGTAAAAATGGCCACAACTTTACACATTCCGTATCCAAGCATCCGGAAATTTTGTTGTTAAAATCTTGTGATATTGGGGTTTAATAACAAGAAGTTTGAATTTATATGGACATTGGGAAATATCACACTGTATAACCTTAATAAGAACCTCCCAGAAAATGCAAATATGCAGTCTCTTACACTCTTGTAAGAGAGCGAGCTTATACTAATTAAATCGACTGACATAAAACTGAACGGAAAAACCTGAGAAAATTTTACAAAGGATTACAAAATCCCTTTTAAAGCTAATTAAATTAGTTATCACATTTGTGATAATATTTTTTTTTACAAAATTCTACAATCGAGGTATACTCCCTCTCCGGTGTGGTGATTTGTAAGCTTTTTCAGAAATGCGGTATGTTCCATTCTGCCTTGAGATGTAGGAAATGAGGTATGTTCCATTCTGCCTTGCGATGTAGGAAATGAGGGATGTTCCATTCTGCCTTGCGATGTAGGAAATGAGGTATGTTCCATTCTGCCTTGCGATGTAGGAAATGAGGTATGTTCCATTCTGCCTTGCGATGTAGGAAATGAGGTATGTTCCATTCTGCCTTGCGATGTAGGAAATGAGGTATGTTCCATTCTGCCTTGCGATGTAGGAAATGAGGTATGTTCCATTCTGCCTTGCGATGTAGGAAATGAGGTATGTTCCATTCTGCCTTGCGATGTAGGAAATGAGGTATGTTCCATTCTGCCTTGCGATGTAGGAAATGAGGTATGTTCCATTCTGCCTTGCGATGTAGGAAATGAGGTATGTTCCATTCTGCCTTGCGATGTAGGAAATGAGGTATGTTCCATTCTGCCTTGCGATGTAGGAAATGAGGTATGTTCCATTCTGCCTTGCGATGTAGGAAATGAGGTATGTTCCATTCTGCCTTGCGATGTAGGAAATGAGGTATGTTCCATTCTGCCTTGCGATGTAGGAAATGAGGTATGTTCCATTCTGCCTTGCGATGTAGGAAATGAGGTATGTTCCATTCTGCCTTGCGATGTAGGAAATGAGGTATGTTCCATTCTGCCTTGCGATGTAGGTAATGAGGTATGTTCCATTCTGCCTTGCGATGTAGGAAACGGACGAGTGACAAAATAGCTTATAGCGGCTTAATTCTTTCCGCTTTGTTGCGATTTTTAAAATAATGTAAAATTAAATCAGCCATTCATTATCGTATTTAAGACCATTCACAATATAATCAAAATTAGGTAGGCACACGAGTAATATCACGTATCACCGGAATATAAATGCTGATTATTTGAAAATACTTAATTAAAAAGGCAAGTCACGCAATTCGGCGATCAAAATAGGACACTGAATAATTTTGGCCAAATAATAAGTTAAAAAAATAAATAATAATAATATATTGGTTGAACTAAAACTATTCAACGTGCACAATACGATCTATCGAAGCGCATGTACACAGTGGTTGCTTTATGGCCTGATCAGCTAGTCGAGAGTAGAGTACGAAACATTTTAAAGGTAATAAATATCGCGGTCAAAAATTTCACTGGAATGGATCATACTATTAGGTACTTAGAATTTTGTTTTGAATTTTTGAGCAATTATCGTACGGTTTCCTAAAAAAATCGGACAGAGGAAAAGAAGCCAGTAAGATAAAATTTTACCATAATTTCAATTTGTTTTGGACCCGGGAGGAGGAGAGGTGTGAAGTGGAACTTTGAGAGCATTTATTGTTATTTAATGCCCTTAGTATCTAGTGACAATCATGTACATAATGTCATAAAACATTCTGTTGCTCTTTTGTTATTACTTAACCTACTTTATATTTGATTATTTATACCCTTAGCTTATACTAAACAGTTCATGTCATATATTACCATACTATGTCAATACTAGCTTTTTTCCCTTCTATTTTAATTATAATTATTATGGCACTTAATATGAACTAAACTTGTCAATTTGACTGTCCTAAAACGGGATTTTTTCGTAGTTGGGCAGTCAAAGCTTTCTTAAATGTTGTTATTAAATAATGTGTGTTTCAAATAAATAAATATTATTATTATTTTTAAAAAGTGCGTCTGTTGAATATTTTAAATTATAGTTTTAATCTGCATACATATAAAATATCTGTCATTTTCTAATTACATTATGTGTTATTTAATATTTCTATTTTTGAAACTGTTAATACATGGTGGAATTCCATTATAGTATATTATAATAAAACAAATTTAAAACTTTTTTCCACTTTAATTTTTATTTGACCGTAACCGGGTTTCAGCTCGTTAGAGCCATCTTCAGACTGGTACGAGCTGAAACCCGATTACGGTCAAATAAAAATTAAAGTGGAAAAAAGTTTTAAATTTGTTTTATTATAATATACTATGTGTTATTTAGTTATATATTTTGTTGCTATTTTGTTAGTTGCACTTTATATTTGATTATTTATATCCCTAGTTTATTCTAAATTGCCCATGTAAGTAAGTCTGCTGCTTATGAATATTTTAAGTCGTAGTTATAATTTGTATATATATATTTATAATATGTCTGTTTTATTATAATTATCTTAGGCTAGGTTGGTTAGCGTAAAGCGCACTAGAGGTGAACCTTCACAAAACTTCGCTATAGAAATTAACTCTTATTATTATAATGTTATAAGCTGTTATTTAGGCGCGATTTGCGATTCTTGTTGCCAATATTATGTGGTTTGTTGACATGAGCCGGATTTGAAGAGAATTCCCAGGAGATACTGTTTGACATGAGCCGGATTTGAAGAGAATTCCCAGGAGATACAGTTTGACATGAGCCGGATTTGAAGAGAATTCCCAGGAGATACAGTTTGTAGCCCAAATATAAGAGGAATGACTACTAAGACACGGTAGCATTGCTAAAGAAATAAACACATATCATTGTTTCTATACTATTCATGCCAAAAGGGGCGAGGAAGCTAAATCGGTTTATTACCTAAAAAGTCAAACAACATTAGGGATTATTTACTGCTACATGATATATATGGTTAATGGTAACTGTTTGAGGGTGGAAATCATGGCAGAAAAAAACCCTTTTACTGCCGGTGTGTTCCATCAATTTCCTGAGCGATTTTAATTAAAAGTAAATTTGTATGGTCCATTTCATTATTCTAATTCGGAATTTAATCATGGAATGGACACGAAGTTGGCTACAGAATTACAGACCGTGTTATATTTCCTCACTGAAGCGCCAAGCTTTGCATTGTGCAAATTGGACACGAAGCAGGAACGGGGTACCTGGTCTGGTACCTACCCACTACCCCGTCCGGCCCCCGCCCCAACTCCACCCGCTGCCGGCGCACATACGAATTATAGATTTAGGGGTAAACATTCAAATCTGGAACCATTCAACTTTATTCCACGGAATAACCTTTCAACTGGGGAATTTTAGTAACAGAACGTTCAGAAGAATAAGTGCCGCCAATTTGTCGGTCTTTAGGAACGATGCCCAAAGCCGGCCCATGTAAAGGAGAAATCAAAGAAAGCAAAAACCCCGAACGGTGAGCTCTGGCGTCATTTTTCGCTTACTTCTAGGTTAACGCATTTGGACACGGTTGAAATTTGTCACATGAGAACGGGTGGCTTCTACGACTCGTTCTTGTGTTCAACAGCTCGGCTGTGAAATGATCTGTCAGCCTCTGTGTTTCCTCCATCCTACAACATGGGTCTCTTCAAGACCCAAGTCCACTCTTTCCTATCCTCTAAAAGACCCTCCACACAGGATCCCCGGAGACGATATAGGCCTTGAGGGAAATTATTTCCCTCAGGCCCTCCTGTGCGGAGTTGAATGTTGAAAAAAAAAAGCTGTGTGAAGAGAGTAGGAACACGATCTGGAGGCAAATTTTAACTAATAAAGACGTGGATCCACCAATACGACCCGGAGTCTATAAGAATCTATGCAGTGGCTAGGATAGGGATAAACAGCTCCCAGGAAATTTAAAGCTCAGAGCACCACTACAAAACTCATGACCTCAATCTTTTGGAACAGTAGGGGAGTTCTGATGATAGACTACCCACCAAAAGGGGCTACGGCAACAGAGGTCTACTACGGGAAACTTATTGCTCAGCAGCGGAAAAACGTCAAGCAGAAGAGAAGTGGGAAGTTGAGGCGCGGTGTGATGTTGCTTAGGACAATGCACCTGGGCACACGGTGCAAGTTGCATAGCGTATTTTGAAGGAGACAGGGACAGTAGAAAATGTTCACCTCTCTACAACCCAGATTTAGTCCCATTGTATTTATTTTAAAATTAAAAAAAAAAAATACAAGCCAGGGGAAGATTTACTAATGAAGATAATAATAATATCTTTATTGTAATTAAATTATAACTAAAAGACATGTATAATATAATAATTTAAGTGTGCAGTGGTTTAAATTAAAATAGAAAATAATATAATAACAGTTATAGTTTCACATAACCCGCCTCACTAGGCTAGCCTGTGTTGAGGCAGTAATTTTACAAATTATTTTAAAATACCTATGAATATACACTTATAGTAAGATAAGCTTCGTAAATCGTTGAATCAATAATTTAGAATTTGTGTGAATGCACCGGTAAATGCCCTATCATTACTTTTAATCCATTTTTTTTTAGTTGTGTTTGAATATTTTTTGTGAATCCTTTTTTTTTATGCTAACCGGAAGAATGTTGTAAATTCTTATAGCAAAGTACCTAAAATTCCGTTGCCCAAAAGTAGTATGAATTACAGGAATATGACATGAGAGCCGCTGTTGAGGCCTATTTCTACAGCAAAACTTGTGATTATTTTTTACCCGTTTTAAGATGTTGTATCAGCGATATTAGAAATGCATTAACATTCAAAGAGATTACATTGAAAAACACAATATTTGATATTGGTTGACGTTTACTACCCACCCTAGGCTCATTTCCCATCCCTTACCCTTAACTACAATATACAGAAAACACATAAATCGTAATGTTAATGGTTATTTCATTTCTAATCAACACGTCTAAAGATTACAAAATAGGTAATCGCTTTCACAAAGATAAATAAATATTTAGTTAACACACATTCCTGGGTTATTTGATTTCTTGAACACACAAAAAGCTGATAACATAAAAGCAAACAAAATGCTCCGTGCGTAATATATTATGAAGAAGAAATGGTGTTTAATAAAATACTTGAAACATTCTCTACTTTATACAAGGGGATACTCGTTACAGCCATCGAATGAGTGCGAACAAAACCTTTTAGGGAGAGTGAAGAGAGAATGACGAGAAGAGCGGGGAGGGGTGGTAGGAAAAGGGGTAGGGAAAAGAGCGAGAACTTAAGTCGTAAAAGAAAATGGCAATTTTATTACTTTAAAAGCGGCGGGACCCGAAGATGACACTAAAAACACGACGTATCAAGTAATCAATGGGGACGCCGCAACTTAAACGCTAAAAATGTATGAAGGCAGAATAAAAACATCCACTGAGAAGGAAATTGTTTACATTCTTCTGTTAAAGCATCGCATAGATAAAAATTTTAATGGGAAACATAAAAACGTGCAAGCACTTACTTATTGAAAATAATCGATAATTAAATTAAGTCAGCGTCGTCCAAAGCAATATTTAAAATTAAATTCGTTAAATCAAAATCAAATACAAGAAAAATAATTTGCTGGATTTAGATGAAAGAAAACGAAAATATGGAACGTATTCTCTGTTAATTATATTTAAAAAAGGAAGAGTTAAAATCACAGTATTTCAAAGTCTCTATGGGGAGAAAAATCCGATAATAAAGCAGTAACTTAAATAAGTCATAAACACTGAGGCAAACAAGCTTCAAAGGTGAATTGAAGTGTCAACCTTTTGAAACGAGTTTCTTATGTAGAGAAAACAAAGAAAAACCATAAAAGGAAATTGTCGGGCTATGTCCATAAGTTAGATGGCCCGGTAACGGCTATTTCGCAGATGTGAACACAAAATGTAGGAAAGATGAAAATGCCAAGCGACCGATAGTAGGCTACATAATAGATGATCACGCTTCGAGCAACCTTTGCAAATCATAGACCCGGCCAGAGGTGAACTAGATTTTATAAATAAATAATCGCCATACCTTCCTAGCATCGCCAAATACCCAAACTCCGTGTGCGTTCTCTTCGGAAGTGTTTTCAATAATCCTAATTCGAGGAAACTGATTCGATTTGTGGAACAATATGTTACAATGCTTTTAGCGGAATATTTTCAGAAAAGGAAACAGATAAAAAGCCAACAATCTTTGTAGGTTTTTTTATTCAACGCGAGAGCTTAAAATTATTGGTATTTTTTGTGGAATGGATTTTTTAAGAACGAACACAAGCGGTATTCAAAATTCTCGAGACAATGAGTAATAAAGATGGAGCACGCAAATAAAAATATTAAAAATTCAAAGAGCAAAAAAAAACGTTTTAAATAAAACTTGATGAAAAGTATCGTTCAAATATTTGTGTAACGGATTTCAAAAGCTCGCTCTCAGATTCTAATGATGTTCAAATACAAAAAGAAACGGATGAGATGAAAATTGAAGTAGATCTATAGACATTGTTTAGGAGAGGCATAAAAATCAAATTATTTTTTATGCAAATAAAAAACTCGGTCGAATAGTCGAGTAAGCTATTAAATAAATAAAATATAGTCGTAAGCAGTTGGCACTAATAAAAATTGCAGTCCACAATGGAGTACTGATACCAACCCTGATGTATAGCAGTGAGGCACGGAACTGGCAGGGGGAGGATGAATGCAGACAAAATGCTGCAGAAATGAGCAATTTGGGAATGTGGAGTGAACGAACGAAGAAAGGAGTGTAAGGAAAATACACGACGCGGATATTAATGGTAGAAGAAGACGGGGACGCACAAGGAACTGAGTTGTGTGACGGTCTGTCCTCTCTGCCTACCCTTGCGTTGAAACGGCGTAATGGTTAGTTAATTAAATAGTGTTGTATATTTATAGTGTATGGGTCAGTGGCGGCTCGTAACTTTTGAGTGAGCTAGAGCGCTAAGATTGAAAAATACTACATTATTAATGTTGGTGAAGTCGAAAAAGATTTATTTTTTTTCAAAATTTCAAATTTTTGTATGAAGATTTAGATGGTAGGTGGGGCAGTTCTAAATCTACCGTGTTGGCTTCACCAACATCAATAACGTCGTATTTTTCAATCTTAGCATTCTAGCTCACTCAAGTCACGAGCCGCCAGTGGAATGGTTGCTATAAGTGCATGGCATTATAGAGATTCAATTTGCAATATCAGTTACAAACCATTTAAAACAATTCATCGATTGATTGAAGTAAGGCCGGAACATTTGCAGTTTGATATCTGATACAACTTATAAAGTGCATTTGGAAACACAAGAGCTACACGAGCTTCTGTGATTATAAAACAACGGTAATCACTAATCGGTTCTATGATAATTCAACGCACGTATGAATCGGCACACTTTTTAAAAGTAAAACAAATCAAATAATGTATGTGTTTTTTTGGAATAACTTATTGAAGCTAATAAACCTCATTATAATATATAGTGGATTAGAGCGCAGGGTCCCGGTTGAGGTCCCGGGCTCGAGTCCCAGCTGCTACCGTTATCTTTTCTGTGTCTTTTCGGTTTCATGTTTCATTCCAAGACTTGTTGATATTATCTTCAATGATCAAATAATAATAATTTAAAAAGATTAATTAGGTTAAGTTAGGTTAAAAAAATAAATTAATTAGGTTAAGAGAGATTGAGTTTTCGGGATAGTTTTTTTATTTATTTCGTACATTTAAATACTTTACATAAAGTTTAAAAAGTGTGCCGATTCATACGTGTGTTAAATTATCCGGTCACCCAATAATGTATTGAATAATTCATTGCACCCAGAGTTATTTCCGTACATACGAGTACAGTACAGTATCAGGTAGTAGGAACGGCGGCCGCCTGCGGTGACAAACATGCCCCGGTTCGATAATTGAATTCGATTATGTCTCCCATGGCATAACATCTAGGTGGGCTAACGACCATTTCTACAGATTTCGCTCACTGGCAATTAAATCCGCTAGCGTGTGTACGGCAGACTGGAAACTGCGGGGAAATACAGTGATCAACTAGAACAGAACTAGTTATACGAATAAAATTCTACCAGCCACCGCGGGAGTAATGGACCTTTGGATAATTATGATTCTTTGTCATCCGCATTGCACGAAACGGAACTTATCTTAACGAGATGCATTTCTGAAATGATCTTGCAATAAATAGACAAGGGCGAAATTGAACGAATAAAACAAACGAATAAATTCAATCATACTATTTAATCTAACACTTAATTTGACACGGAATTAATTCTTGATTTCTTAGGCCTTACATCCGTATTTCTAACGCGCGGCACAATAATTACGGCGCGGATACTAATGAGCGGCGCTGCCAAGTCGATAGAGGTATTGCCGTTCAATTCGCTATCGCAGACTGTATTCTATAATTCAAAGAATTAAGAAATGTTTTTCGCATTCAGTTGTGACGCCTAGTCACTACGACTTTCGTCCGTCGACATCGAGTCTGCCCGTACTAGGTCTGCAGGACGCAAGTTAGTCATGTCACTGCAAGATACTAGTCGCAAGTTTCTAATTCATTGCTCAGTGAACGCGGCGAATCCGTTTGTCTTTAGTTCAATCGCGGCCAAGCGGTCCGTTTCAGTTTTCATCTTGGGGTGCATCGATGTTATAATACTTGGTCGATGTTAGGGTGTCAAATGATTCCGTACCTTATTATCTGTGATTGAGCGTCATTCGTTCACTTTTAGTCGGTTTTTGTTTGGTGAGTAATATTGTATTTAAAAACTAATTTATTATTTACTACATTGATGTGTATATACATTTTCCATATTATTTAGTTCAGTGAGTTTGTTATTTACGTATTATATTTTATATGCTATTTCCAATACTAGCACAATTCACAAAGCTTTTTGAATTTATCATGATTATTTTTTTTTTTAATAATATAAATTAGTAAATTCACAAGACATTAGGGCAACACTGAATCGAACCACTACTGCGAATGAATCTGCCTATGTCTACCTTGAAATTCGATTAACCGTGTTATCCTTGTGCTAGTCGCGATAAGGTTGAAATTGCGTAGACGGTGCCCATCTAGCTCCAGTGGTTTTCAAACTTATTATGGAAATGAACCCTTTCTCAGAGCCCCTAAGCGAAATAAATCAAATAATACAAAAATTCTAATTTAACTCTGATGTCTTGAATCGTGAATGGTGACGTAAAAATAGGATATAAATAAAGCATTTTGATATTTTAAGTAGTATTCATTGAAATTGTTACTTTTATTTGAGATTATTTTATGTTCAGTTCGATGTTTGTGAGTAACATTCGTAAGTCTCCATGAGCACCAATTTGCAGTCGGTTTCTTTTTTTCGTGATGAGACTCGGAACTGCACCAATCCATCAACAGCTTCTGTATAGTGGCCCATAATGCAGGATATAAAATTGGTATCTGTTTTTGTAAACAGAATTTGTGGTATTCTTGTTAAAATATTGGATTCAGCTTCTTATTTGTGGATAATTCAACAAGTTTATCCTGTATTAATTAGTATGGATTCATTTGTTTGTGGGTGTACTTGCAAAAGGGTCCAACATCCAATCGGGGATGCCCGAGAGAAGAATGTATTAAAATCTTTGGCAGAGGTCAGAATGAAGAGCCGTTAAGTGTTAAGAATAAGCAAGTAAATTTTCATCTCGTTTTCGCAATTTTGAAAGATTTGTCAACTGAGAGCATTCTCCATTCTTCCCCAAGTTTTGTTTGTACAGATTTTTTTTTTACTTTCATAATAATGAAAATGTGTTACAAATAACTTAGTATATATCAAAGCTTTCCCACGCATCTCTAAATTAATTTTAATTTGCCACGGACCCCCTCAGAGGTCACGTCGACCCCTGGGGGTTCGTAGAAACCATTTTGGGAACCACTGATCTAGACGTTTACGCAATAAAGTATTTTGTTTTGATTTGTGGAGCAGGCCTGCCTATAAATAAAATATTTTTTGGATCATAATTTGAAGAACCAAATTTATCGTAAAACCTACCCAAAAAACTGTTACGACCCCAAAGAAATTCGACGCATCAAAGGATTTATAAAAGCTTGAACAGGGTTTTTTTTTCAAGGCCCATGAAAAGTTAGGTATTCTTAAAAAACCGCTCTATTACAACTTGGGCGCAGTAATTTAATAAATATATAATAATTCTAGGTACGTATTGTACCGGACAATTAAAAAACATGTTATTCATGAATTTGAAGTTCTCGAAAAAATTCATCGCCCAAAGGCTTTATACGGGTGTCTCCCGTTTGCAAGTTACTGATACTAACATCCTCTTTGAAGAATACAAGCAGAATTTCAATTTTTTTCGCGCTCCGTAGCAAGCGCGACTTGTGCAACCAATTTATGTGACTATTCAATTGGCAGTACAAACACAAAGCTAGAATTTCTAGCGTACTATTCCACAAATCGGAGCGCATAATATTCTGGTAACAATGAAGATAGACCCAGACCGATTGCATTGTGAATGTTTAAGGTGGGTTACGTCGCATTACCTCAATCGGTTCTATCTGTTCAGATCTCGATACACCCGAACACTGGGAAATTTGAAGGCACGACGATAAAAAGGAGATGACAAGAAAACTAAATTTCTCTAATTCGAAAGAGATTAATCGAACCTTTCTACAACACAAAACGTTCTAATCAAGCATACTTCCTTGTGGTAAGGATATAAAATGTATCGCGTATTCACGTTTGATTTGGTAGAATGGCGAACCGCGAAATGCAAATATCGTTCTGTCAAAGCACACTTTTTACGGTCGAGCTTAAAAGAGACCTCTTTTCTGGTAAATAACAATGTTTTATTTTTACGCTCGTTTACGCAAAGTGTTAAACGTGAAATGAAAAGGGGATAACGAGAGAATGAGCGTTTACAATTCGGCGGTTTTTATATAAAATTGAACATCGTTCATAGCATTTTAGTATTGTAATTTACGAGTACCACCTACATCTAAATCGTTTCATTAGGTTACCTAAAATATATATGTTAATATCACTACCAACTCTGTTTTTGATGCAATCTGTTTAAAAAAACTCTTATGGTCAATGTGTAATATTCTACACGCATCTACAGAGGAAATGAAAGGCTGAAGTAATAAGTAGGTAGAGAAAATTCTTCGTACAATCGCAAAAACCAAGTTACATTCATGTTCAAAATAAATGGTCGTATTATTACGACTTCGTCCATTTATGAACTATTAAAATGATAAAATAAAACTAAGTAATCTAATAAAAAATATGTTTTTAAATTATTATCGTTTCTTCACATAAATTTTTTGTTTACAAATCAATTGTTAGCCTCACTAGAACTGAGCCTGTATTGAGGTTAACTATTTTAAAAGTGAATAAAAACAACATAATATAATTTAAAAAATGTAAATTAGTGGTAGCATGTCGATACCGATTCAAGTTAACAGTGTACAAAAACTTTACTCAAAAATGTTTTATTTAAACTAAATAAAAATATATCTGAATATTCCATTGTCCAACATAATTATCCAACAAGGGCGGTAAGCGAAAAGATACTTGTTATTCCTAAATTGAATACATCCCTTGGACAGAGAAATAATAAATTTATTGCTGGGAAATGATATGATGCTCCTCCAAATAAATTTAAAAAATAACAGAAATGAATATATTTAAAACTAATGTCAAAACATGGCTGAATGAACTGACCGATAGCCAACTTACAAACATTATAAAGACAACTAGAAAAACTACAAAAGAAAAGTGGAGGCCGCCTCAGAACAGGAGACACCAGTGAGGAGTCTGTGAACACTGTGACTTTATCCTTATATTATTTGCATTAAACTTATATTATATACACTTTATATAATATGCCTTATACTTATGATGTATTGTATTTATTACTAAATCAGTACCCCCGGTGGACCGGTCGCACCGGGACTGGAGTGCTCCTGGCTGAGGTGGTACAATCGTATCGTAAGTCATATTCATCTACAATCTTAATATTGATACTAATAAAAAATAAAAGAAAATAAAACATACATATAAACTATGTACTGCTTTTGTAATTAATCTGTCCAATCAATCTATCAATTTTATCCGCCATAACACATGGTTGGCCAAAAAATACCAATTAAAAGCATCCACACTGGCAGCCAGTAACCTGACGATTCGGCACAGTGATAAATTTGCACACTTTTGAAAAGTGATATAGATTAGGTTTTTAAGGTAGTTTTTATTCTTCATAGTTTTCATGACTTTACATCACTTTTCAAAAGTGTGACAATTTATCATCGCGCCTAATTGTCATGGAACCCTGGAAGACAGGCTCGACCAGCGGCCTTTGTTCGCCCGAAATACCTATAGCGCTCACCTTGGCCAATGCCGCCGCGTCCCCACGGCACGGACCGTGCGCTGTGTTGTGCAGTCGTGCCCGTAATCAGTACATAACTAATCAAAAACTACAAACAGCCTACATTTGGTCACAGAGCAATGCACGTCACTGATCTAGGGACATTTACATAAAAGATTCACTATTACCATTTTTTGTAAAACAAGCGTGTTTTATAGATGCCCTGTTTTTCTTAGAAAAAGATATTACATGATGATGAGGTATAATTTGGTATTAGTACCTACATTGCAATGCATAGACTAGGTTTACACGATGAGGAGAGTTACGTGTCCTGCATAAGGTGCAAGATATAATGTAATTTTATTACAATTCTTTAGCAAACATTTGTATAAATTCTAATGTCACAAACAATTCAGCTTTAATTACCAGGTTGATATTTATCGGTGACCGGATAATTCGGCACACGTATGAATTGGTATACTTTTTACAAGTGATATAAAGCAATTAAAAGTACAAGAAAGAATAAAAAAACTGGTCTGAAATATAAAATTAAAGAACGGTAGTTAGGTTATTTTTTTGTATTTTAAAAGACTTTATTTCACTTTTAGAAAGTGTGCCGAATCATACGCTTGTTGAATTATCATGGAACCAATATTTCACTTAAATAGGTACTTTGGTTTTGTCAGAGGAATCGAAACGAAAAACAGAACTATTTTTCAAAGATAAAAACACGACAAAATTGTTAACGAAGATTTTCAAAACTAATCCGTGGAAATGTGAATATTTCTAACAATCGTTGGCTGATATCACCACTCTTCGTCCATATCCTGTGGCCCCATGCCCATCGCCATAACTCAAACATACTTGCTCCACTGGTAATATTATTCTTTGGAAGATTCTTCATTTTTGCTTAAAAATATACGAAAAAGGATTCAATGAGCATGCGTAAGAGCTTTCGACGATTTCCATTAATGTTAAGATTTCGTAGAAATCTGGCTCTCTATTAGCTTCCAGGATTTCTTCGTTGAATCCCTTCGTGAGTCTCTTTGAATAGGGGAGATAATAAAATAAAGAAAGCAATTTTCTAGACCATTTTTGTAACGCAGCGAAAAATATTCGAAAGACTCTGGAACACTCGCGAAGGCATTGTTCCTGGAAGCAAACCACCCGTCAGAGAAGCGAATGCCTCGGATTTATCTTCAAGTTGGAAAACTTAAGTGATTAAGAAGACCATATTATGAACGATCAATCAGTCTATCGAATACAGCGAATCAGAAATTTGAGAAATTATGACGCTATTAAGTAAAGTGGCATACTTGGAAACAAATAAGAATAAACGGCCATAAAACACTCGGAACGAGTATAAACAAGAACAAGCAGTCGGGCCATCACGATTCAAAGGATTCCCTTCAATAGGGGTCACAGTTTATGGGTACTTAAAATACTAATTAGAATGGAAATTGTGATCGATTATTCTATCCGGGAAAATACCATCAGCTATGGCGAGATCTTGAGATAATAAATCGTGACCGTAAATAGCAATCAAGGAAAACGGAAACCGTAAGTGAAATCACATCACAGACAATTCATCAGACTTCTGAACTGATGGATAAATCTTGAAAGGGGGGCACACCCGCATTTAGTTGCGGAGTTAGTAGCCCGGCATAGCAGCCTCAGATTTATTAGTCTTATTACGCGTGAAAATGGTAGGGAACACTTTATAATAATAAAAAGGAACTCCAGTGAAAAATATAATGGCTTTAAAAATACATATTCATATAGATCAGTAAACGTCGATTCTGAATATGTTATTATACGCAGAATTTATAAATCGTTATTTAAAAGTGCATAAAAAATCAACTCATCAAAACACCGTGTTATGTTGGTACCATTGCATTTGGAACATCTGACGTAACTTACGCATTCCATTTTTGGATAAGTATAAAAAAAATTATCTTTCACTTTTGTTTTGCATATTAAATATGTAATCTTTTAGTTTTGGCGAAATTTTAACTTAATTTGGTTGACTTTAAGCTCTATAATTGTTGTTCAATATAAAAAAAACTATTATTAGTGAAATAAATTAGAATATTCACGAGCAAACCAATTATCAATACGGATATATGAATGCTCAATACTATTATTATTCTTTGAGCTAAAGTTTCTAAAAGGGTACATATTTTTATTACTTATGTTTAGTTATGGTTTTCCATGAATAGAGAAAAAAATTATGTACAGTAAAGCAATAGTATCTCAAAACTGATCAAAACTGACCGGCCATAGATTTGGAGCGTTTTGGCGGCCTTTGAAATATTGAAACTTTGATAATTATTTTTACTATGAAAACTTACTTTGGAAAAAAAAACGAAATATGCTGGTATTTATGTTTGAACGAGATTATTCATAAAAATAAAAATTAAATAAAATGTACTGGAGTTACTTATTAACGAAATCATCTGTATTATTATACAATACGTACATTTCCAATAGCAGACATATAATTTCAATGACAATAGTACACAAATAATCCCGGATTAATCAGAAATCTGTATTTGAGTCATATCTTGGCTTTTATCAGGTACATATATAAAAAAAATATTTATTCCTCCACATAATTAAACAAACACAGTTTTTAACTGTAAATCTTTTATCTACCGATAGCGGATTAAAATCATACAATGTTAAAATGGTGACTCAAATTCACGGGAAACTCGCATTGAAAAAACAAAAACTGACAAATAATAACGGTGCGGCGACTCGAGCTCCAGTTCAAGCAGAATTTTGCATAAAAACATGCAGTAGATAGAACAAGCCCCATAAATCATCGATAAAGTGACATATGTGGAAAATTTCGAAGCCAAGTGAAGGAACTTTGAAATATTACATCGAACATCGACAAGGAAAACAGAATAAGTCATAGTTGATAGATGGCACATCCTTCATTTTCCCCTTACGCTGCTGAATAGACGAGATATATTCTCGCATATTTGTATACAGAATTCATTGATATAGAATCAACGAGATAGGCATTTGCCCTACGAAAAATTGCTACCATCGACCAATATATCGAATTACACATGGTAGCGGATTGTAGACGATATTTGTGAGAGCGGTATGCCCCCAAGTTTTGGTGACGAGGTCTTTTTTCACTCCCGCTAAGTACAATTTTGTTAAAATATTTTGCTTTTAATTATTGTTCTTTTAATATGTTTTTTGTTAATCTGTATTTTTTATACGACACAATAAAAACTTAACAACAATTCAGTAAATAAAAATAAAAATCAGCTGTAAGTTTTGATACATATTAGAATAGTATAATAAATTTTTTAAAAATACGTAACCAAAAAATCCCACAAAGGCAAAGCCTGTTATAAAATTGTAATGAGTTTTATGACATTTCTATGGATTAAGTGAAAATTTTAAATTAAAACATAAAATTAAGGTATTCATTTTCTTTAACCCTTTAGGTGCCACGTGGATTTTTTAAAAATGCGAAAGCGAAGTGTCGATAATCCATGAATACATATATATATATATTTTTTTTTGATTACTTTTATTTTTAGACACATGTTTCAATAATGTGACGTAATTTTAGAACCGTGGGTAACGCGTGACGAATTTTATGGCTAGAGCTATATATCGTTCGGTGGCACTCAAGTACAATAATGTATCGGAACGATATATCGTTCGGTGGCACCTAAAGGGTTAAAGGATAAATGATAAAAGTTATATGTGAAAATAAGAAATATAAATTATGATGTTAAGTGATAATGAGAAACAAAAGATAACATAAAACATGACATTAAGTGATAATGAGAAACAAAAGATAACATAAAATATGAGATTAAGTGATAATGAGAAACAAAAGATAACATAAAATATGAAATTAAGTGATAATGAGAAACAATATATGACATTAAGTGGTAATGAGAAACAAAATATGACATTAAGTGATAATGAGAAACAAAAGACAACATAAAACATGATATTAAACAGAGTTTACTGTCATCATCACATATTCTTACACAGATCTTTGGTGATCTAACGAGGTGAATGCCGAAATAAAAGCACAAGAAAACAAGACAAAAATGAATCCGTATCTAAAAAATTGTTGGACATGATTTGATTCTGAAGCTTTCCAGTGTGGGACACTATCTAGTCTGGTCTACATGGTTGGTAGTTTAGTGTGTGTGTGTGTGTGTGTGTGTGTAGATGTAGATATATCTACCGAATCACATTTGTGATAAATGCGTTCATCTCCATGATTCTGATGTGTCCTTCTAAAAAGGAAGATTGATTGAAAATCTATGCTTTTCTGATCAGGTGTAAAGTGCCGGCAGCTCCGATACAAGATGAATAATTCGACACTTTGAGGCACCCGCTTCAATCCCTATCGATATGAAACTCATGGAAAATGCATGTTAGAACACTTTGTATGTGGGCAAACAAAATCGGTTCTTTCTCATTTAACGTGAAGCATATGATATGAAGATAGTCGTATTAGAGATATCCAGACTAAGATTGATTCAGCTAGCACAAAAAATTAATTAATTATAAATAACTTGCGTGGTAGGTATACTCGTTATATAGCAAGTAAGATAAAGCAACCATTATTAAGTTTATATGAGAGAATATATATATATATATATATTATCCATTCCTATATCCATCCTGGTTCCTACTTAACAGGAATGCTTGACTTTAACAGCTCAGGCGCCCGGCGAAAAATATTTTTGGGTAGACATTTTTTAAAATTAATCTCTAGAACCATATGTAATCTACCTATGTTGAAAGAGGTAAACATATACGTTCAACAAGTATACTCGTGGGAGATCACATGCACTATTTTATGCTCAGAAAGCGAGAACTTTTGCTTACCAGATACCGCAAGTCAGCAGAGCGACACAACTGCAAAACGATCCTGCATTGACCGTTGACATTTTCAATGTCACTTACAGACAGTTTAGTGACTCCTTGACACTTTGGACCCAAGTTACAAAATAGTCGAAAAATTGATGACTAGATCTCATGACTTTCTATACTTTCACTCTCGTTAAACTATTTGTTATTCCTAATACTTGTCTACGAATATTTATTACCATTTCTCATTTACTGTAATGTATTCTACATCTGTAATATATTGGTGTACAGCTGTTTTATGGAGACTATGAAAAATAAATAATTACATAAATTTTTATGCCCTGGTATTTTATTAATATTAATAATTAAAAAAATACATTTTAAAATTAATTTCTAATGCAAATTTTTGTTAGTTAATTTTTTTAAATATTTTTTATTTTTTATTATTTTTACATTTTTAATTAATTACTTACCTACTTTCATCATTTATGTTTGTGTTTTTAATTTGTTATATTTTCTTATTATTTGTCTATACCTGTCATTATTTTTAGAAGGTATATTATTTACCCTCCACACAGCATCCCCAAAGAGGATATAGGCCTGGAAGGAAATTATTTCCTTCAGGGTCTCCTGTGTGGAGTTACCGTAAAAAAAAAATCCTGACGAGGGGAACTTTGCTTCTGAAACATGTAGATATTATTAAATACAGTGGTTTTACACAAAGTAATTGTTATTAATTTAATAAATACATACAAATTAAAAATAGATAATTAACTTTAATTTAAAAGTTAGGCACGACGACGAATAAGGATATCATTAATTATAGTTTATTGGAACATCACATTGAATTACAGAAATCAATAAAGGTGTGTTAACCGATACCAGGTATACCCACGCATTGTCCTATGTGAGATTTTTTGATTTATATACATTACACGTAGGTTTATGTGTTCAGATGAATATATATAAGTGAATATTAAAAAAAATAATTAATAAATAAAATAAAAATGTAATAATACGTTTCAAATATTTTAATTTAACAATTTAATTCAATTAACTTTATTTTAAAAATTTAACGAAATCGACATTTTAGGCATCTAGATATTATTAAATAAAACAGAATGTACAGCATCCAAAATAATTAACTAACCATCACGCCGTTTTCCGCAGGGGTGGGTAGAGAGGACGGACCGCCAAACAACTCGATCTTGGCATACACTTCTTGCTTCATTCACATTCATACAACGCCTCATACATTCTCTTCTGTTATTCCGACTTCTGACATGGCCCGACTCGAGTATTTGATTCACTTGATCGTGCCATGTCTTCGTCGGGCGTCCCCGGCTTCTTCTTACATTCGCGTCATATATTCTACTTACACTCCTCTCTTCGTTCATTCGCTCTGATTTTTCACAAAAACGGCTATACAAATCATCCAATTATTATTTTTAAGAATAATTAAAATAAAGAGAGTAGACGTAAGTATATAATGTCAGTAAATTGCATACAACACATACTGGTATTATATAAGTAGCAACAAAGCTTTCTGTTTAGCCTAATCTGTCATGACACCACACTGAAATATTGGATTGTACATCCAGTCACCTACCTCTGTACAGGTTTCATCCAGTGACTAGTGAGGTAGGTACTGTAAACCATACGATAATTACATTATCTAGGTATTGGCTTTATGTTCATATGTCGTATTGTACGAAACTGTATTTAAAAAAACGTCGATTTGTTGGCACTGAAACTGAAAAAAAAAACTGAAATGTGCAAGACCCTGTTCAGATCGAGAGTAAAAAGGAACCGGCGTCTTTTTACAACAGACATTACAAATGTCGCCATGACAGCAATGGCGACCATTGCCGACACTTTATAGAGGCTGTCAGTAGCAAGATAAATACTTTTTTAATCACGTCTGAATGCAGAAAAATTTATATTTAATTTCAACGTTAAAAATATTGCGGGTACACAACGTGTAAAAATAGAATCCAAGAAATTCCCTTTAGGAATAATTTTGCTTAGAATTTCACCACGCAGGGCCTTCATACATAAATGAATACCAAAATAGCTGTTTCTATGGAATATAATAATTACACATCAAGTACAGGGTTGAGATGAAAGTTTCCAGCTAATCAAAAGTTTGTTATTAGGGTACTGCCCGAAAACTCTGGACATATACTTATGCGACTGAAATTTAATTACCACAAGCTCAAACGTCCCGAAAGATTTAGAAATATTTAAAACAAAGAGTCTTGGCATTTGTTCACGTTGGCGGATAGAAAAGTACATTACTTGTAATAATAATAATAGTTGGATGATTTGTATAGCGCCGTTTTTGTGAAAAATCACCTCAAGGGCGCTGTACAAATATTTCTTAACTAATTATGTACAAACAGATACAGAAAAACATACTTACCTGGCAGGTCGCTTCAGATGAACACAGTTTTTAGAAAAATTTATAGAGATGATAGTTTTACATGGTTATTTGTTTCTCCTTTTCTATTGATGTTACATTTATTAGATGATTGGTGGCACAAGAATAGGTGGTATTTATTGAATTATTGGTATTAAATTTTAGGACTGGAAAGTATTCATAAAATGAATTTTAGGACTCGAAAATATCTATAAAATTACCTTAAAAAGCGTAAGACTTGTAGACTTCAACGTGGGCCTCGAACTTTGAAAAAAAAAGTAAATATCTATTTAAAAAAATAAATTATTATATAGGTTCGTTGAGACATTTTATCAAGTTATTCTGCCAAAAACACAATAGAATACAGTAAATAAATAGATAGATGTAGTAAATAAAATATTTCAACGGAAAAATGAATCGCATAGTAATATCCGCAACCTCCTGACTATTTTTGTGAGTTTAGTAAGTTAACTACAATGGCGTGAATTGCTCTACGATCAAAGGTAGGTTGTGTATAGTGTGTAGAATATTCTAAAATTGCATTTTTATTAGCATCTTCCACTTTAATGAGAGTACAAGTTCCTCATCAAATTCATGGAAAAAAAGACAATCTGACGAGAAATTTATTGATTTTTAAATTTCTTCTTATGGATGGATTTTCTTAGGGTGGGTATAGCTATAGCTTTACAGTCCTTTTGGACTGCATGCCACAGGTAAAATAGTATGTATTAAAAAAATGTGCTTTACGCTCAATTATGACATTAATGATCGATGTTTGAAATATTACCCTGGTTCTAGAAAAATGAAACAAATAAGACCCGGTAATAACATCAGAGCGGCAATTGAACATTGTTTGAAAATAAGATATTGTTAATACGGAAGAGAGAGAGAGCGCGCTAACTTAAAAATCGCTTAGGGCGTAAGTGACCGTATCAAAAATATTTAATAAACATGATATATTTAAAATACAGTAAAAATCTCAAGACTACAGACTGGCAGCATTTAAAGAAATGCCGCGAATTTTACATAATAAGGAACTCCAGTAAAAAATATAATGGCTTTAAAAATATGTATTCATATAGATCAGTTAACGCCAAGTCTGAATATATAACTTTTATTATTTGTAGAATTTATAAATCGTTATTTAAAAGTAAATAAAAAATCATCTCATCAAAACACTTCGTTATGTTGGTACCATTGCATTTGGAACATCTGACGTCACGTGCGCATTCTGCTTTTGGATTAGTATGAAAAAAATATCTTTCACTTTTGTTTTGTATTTTAAATATATATTTTTGACTTTAAGCTCTATAATTTTTGTTCAGTAAAAAAAACTAATATTAGTGAAATAAATTAGAGTATTCATGAACAAACCAATTATCAATACGAATATTATGATAATATTGATGCTCAATACTATTATTATTAATCGGGCAAAAGTTTCTAAAAAGGTACACAATTGTATTACTTCTGTTAAGTTATGGTTTACTGTGAATAGAATACAAAATTATGCACGGTAAAACTTGTCCTTGTTTTGACATTTGACATTCTAACCTCAAAACTGATAAAAATCCACCGGCCATAAGATTTGGAGGATTTTGAAAAATTGAAACTTTGAAAATTATTTTAACTGTGAAAACTAACATGAGAAAAAAACTAAATATTGGTATTTAAGTCGGATCGTCATCATTGATAAAAATAATAGGACTGGAGTTCCTTATTACATTTTTAACTAAACATCTGAATAGAGATTATCTTAATATTATTAAAATATTAAAACTCCAAGTTTTCTAGGAAAGTTCGCAATATGTATGAATTCTGAATTAGGCTTAACATTTTCTAAACGCTATAATTATATGCTTTTTTTTATTTATATGAATATCGCACAAGAGTCCCAAACTGCTCCCAACCGTCTGGAGCCAGTGAGACTATAGCATTCCCAATTGGGGAATGTTGTGAGGCTGAAGGTATTGGGGAGGGGAAGGAGAAGGGGGAGAGGAAGGTGGGGAAAGGGGTAAATACCTGGCTATTCAGATCTGGTCACCAAACACGGCTAAAAGCCATTTCAAGCAACGTTTCAATTCTGAATGGTGGTCTTTCACCAGGGCGATACTGAGAGTATCTTCCACTCTGGAACTCTGGAAATATACTATATATTATTTTTAAATGAATTAATTGTGAAACAACACAAATTAATTAAATAAAAATTACTTGCGCACGCCGGGATTTGAACCCGCGACCTTCGGATTCGTAGTCGAGAGCCTTACCCCTCGACCATGGAGGCCGTACAGAAGAAAAATATATGTATTATTTGAGACGTCACAGAGAGAATCACATGCAAATTAGATTCAATATATTCCGTGTACAGCTTTATTACCTTTGGACAGAATTAATTCAATTGAATCATTATGAAATTACGAATATATCACGGAGGCAGTGGCGGCTCGTGACCTTTGAGTGAGCTAGAGTGCAATTATTGGAAAATACGACGTTATTGATGTTGTTGAAGCTGAAAATGATTTTTATTTTATTTCAAAATTTCGGTAGGGCGCTGCCCTACCTACCATCTAAATCTCCATACAAAAAATTGAAATTTTGAAAAAAAAAAAATATTTTCGGCTTCAACAACATCAATAACGACGAATTTTTAAATCTTAGCACTCTAGCTCACTCAAGTCACGAGCCGCAGCTGCACGGAGGTATACAGTGCATTGCGATCTTCATGCTCCAAGGTGACAGTGGATTACGCATCACAACACTTCCCCGTATGAATTGAAAAATGGCAACCACTTGTTTGCAAATTTACTTAACAAAGTGGTATCTCATCGCGTTAGCTGATAAAGTGGAGATAAGCGCGGTTGCGATTTCCGATGACTAATATAACGTGTCTCCTTATAGGTCGGTGGATATTTTTAATCGATTGGTATAAAACTGTCAAGAACTGATAAGTACACACCTTAGGTATTCAATGATCTGTTGCAATTTATAGTAAGGTTGGGCAAACAAATTGTATGAACTATAAAGATTAGACAGTTGATATTATTCCGATAAAGGAAAAAAAAACATCTTTACGAAGTGGATGTAACAGTAATTCAACAAATAATATATATATATATTTTTAAGGTTAGTCTCACCTTTAATAATGGACTGCCAAAGAAAGCATTAAGAACCTAGTTGGTACATTTCGATAAAAATGAATAAAAAATAATTAGGCCAAAATTCTAGCAGTTTTTTAAAAACTTTTGTTAATTCGAAATACCTTTATATTATTAATTGATAAACTAAAGTTCTTAAAAACTTAAGACAAGATTTTTGTGCATAGCGCAAAGGGTAACAATTATTATTTTATAAACAATAATTATTAACCTGAAACACTCACCCAAATTGAAAAAAACCTTTCCGAGCAAAGATAAATGTCGCCGACGGGACTCGAACCTGCACCCTTCTGATGTCCGGTCAGATGCTCTACCGTTGAGCTACGTCGGCTTATCGCAAACCCGCCAAGTTAATCAATATATACTAGTGTTTCATTCAATAATTACTGTTTTATTATATTTTCACCTGTAAACAACCAACTTTATTAGTATGATAAGCCGACGTAGCTCAACGGTAGAGAATCTGACCGGACATCAGAAGGGTGCAGGTTCGAGTCCTGTCGGCGACATTTATCTTTGCTCGGAAAGGTTTTTTTCAATTTGGATGAGTGTTTCAGGCTAATAATTATTGTTTATAAAAATAATTGTTACCCTTTGCGCTATGCACAAAATCTTGTCTTAAGTTTTTAAGAACTTTAGTTTATCAATTAATTAATATTTGACAAGTCAAAGCAATTTTCACCAATAAAATGTAGACATAATTTGTCTCGACGCCATCTATTTGAGGGATTTAGCCGTTACAAGCCTCTCTCATACTAATAAAAGTTGGTTGTTTACAGGTGAAAATATAATAAAAACAGTAATTATTGAATGGAACACTGGTATATATTGATTAACTTGGCGGGTTTGCGATAAGCCGACGTAGCTCAACGGTAGAGCATCTAACCGGACATTAGAAGGGTGCGGGTTCGAGTCCTGCCGGCGACATTTATCTTTGCTCGGAAGGTTTTTTCAATTTGGATGAGTGTTTTAGATTAATAATTATTGTTTATAAAAATAATAATTGTTAACCTTTATATTACTTGCTTACATTCTCTTTTGCTATTTTCTCGTATTCTTCTGAAAGTTGTCTTCTGGTATTTTCTCGTATTCTCTTCTGAAAGTCAGATTTATCTTCTTTATTTTGTTTTCTCTCATTAAAAAAAAAAACAAAAAAGCACAAATTAAGTTGTGAGATTGATATTATGAATTTTATAGAAGAAAAAATTGAAGGGTGTGAAAATAATTAACAAATATAATTATGTAGTAAAACTTTCACACAAAATCTTAACATAATTTATAGAGGTCAAGGAAAGATTCTAATATTCCCATGTAAATTTTGATGGAGTTTTTTTGGTTCGGGGTGTTGAGGGTTAGTGTGTATATTTAGGCATTCGCAGGTACGATAGATAAACCGCAGATCAACTAGCAGCTAACCGGTGCAATGTGCACAAAGCCATTTCTGGCCAATTTCCGACAGGGAGATACGATACAATCATAAATGTCTCGACTGCCAACTGCAGGACAAGGGAATGCAATTCAAAGGAAATCAGATTTAAAGCATCACATGGGTCCGCGGCTTGTTATTCCGAAACGGCACTAAAAGACAACGCGCTGATTTACGCCACTCCCTGGAAGCATAACCAGAGTTAAATCAGTGTAGAGGCACTTAACACCAGGTTCGAAATGAGGGCTGATATAATTGCGGTTACAGGACTGCAGTTTCAATTAATCGGAACACAATCATATGGATATGAAACGCACCAGATGCGTACCAGCTTATTTTAAAAGGCCCACAGCCTTCCTTCGCGAGAAAAATCTCTTCTTTCTTGCCTAATTTTGACACTGATAAATTTAAGAAAATACATTAACTGGTCGACATCAACACTGTAAGATTGGCGAGAGTAAAATTAAGATGATTTGACTGATGTTCACATCACTGACGTCAGAATTAATAGACTTCCCCTATGTACCATTTCGACGACCGGAGGCAAAGATCACGTGTCACCCATTTTGACAGCAGCCTAATTCACTGCCGTCCACGTTTGTTTCGCGTGATTTTGACTGCAGTAAGCAAATTACAAAACATTTACAAAAAGGGTCAAATTAAATACTCCAACAAAATATTCAGTGTTTGTAAACAAGTCCAAACATTTTACTTATTTGCTGTTTTAAGCTCGCCCTTCTTATTTTATTTTATTATGTATTATTTTCTCTGTGCGTTCAAACGAATATAACTTGGAATCGAGATTATTACTGGTGTTTTAAAGTTAAAAAAAAGTGTTTTCTATATCGATGGATGAAATTATATATTAATACGATGTGTGTCAGTTTGAATAATACAAGCGTTAATACACCTAGACCTGGAAGTACTCGTACATAACAGTAGTAATTTATTTGAAATTGCGAGGCGCGCGCGTTCTGTATCCGGATTATTACTACCAAGTGAATACGTGACTATTTAGTATCAATATGGCAACGCAATTCAAAACACCCTGTATCTAATGTATTATTACATTATTACTTTCGGCAACCAAAACTAGAAATTAGAACAATCGGGAATTATTTTTGTATTCTTCTCCATAATCCTTGTTGCGTCCAACTTTACATATAGCCTGCATCAAATGTCTCTAATTTTGTTGATTCTTAGCGGCTATCTAAAGCCAGAAGTTGAAGTCGTCAGCCCATTCACATGTAGCCTACCTCTGCTCATCTTTACCAACCGAGGATGCCATCCGATGGTTTTAGAATTCTGTTACTATTAGACCTACATAATATTAAGGGGTCTCAGAAGATCAATATAAATATATTAATAAGAATTACTTTGTTTACACCACTGTTTTAATATATAAATATCAACATGTGTCGAAAGAGAAGCTTTCCTGATGAGGGAAGCTTCGCTTCCTAAATATCTTGATATTTATATATTAAAAACAGTGATGTAAACAAAGTAATTTACTGATTTATTAATATTTTCGGTATAGGTATAACACCAATTTACTTGAAAATAATTGTGATAATTAAAATTCTCCATTCTGTGACGTACTTTCGGTTGAGAACTGTTTTCCCCGCTTTTAATGGTAGCAGGTTTTTCTTTATTGTTTTACAGTGACCCGAATGCTATTAGAGCAATGACTTTAAACGTGTAAAAAAATCCGTTTATTATTTAAAATAATATTTTTTGATTTTGTGAAAATACTAAGAAGTGGTGAATAGATAATTTTATTCATTAACGTTGCATTAGGATAATTTGTTCGATCAAAATTTTAATTGGGTTTGGGTAAATAAAATCATAAGTTGTCGTAATATGGTCTAACCACAGGTTGAAAACGACTTTGAATGCCGAAACAGCTGGCACAATAATAAAAACTAAATAACATTTTTTTAATTTATTTCCTTTAAATTAAAAAAAATATATATATTATTGTCGATACTATCGTGAATACTTCGTCCGCACCGTCCAAATAACGCACAACACATATTCCCATCTAGCAAATTAATAATTAAGCAGTCAAGGGAGCAAAACAAAGTGTATGAAATCATTTGTGACTATTAATAATATATTCGGACTTTTTCATTAATGTGCAACTATCGCGGAATACTCGTTCGCACTTGGCTAGCTTATTCGTCGATCCTAGATGAAGTATTGACGATAATACTGACAATATTGATTGTCTCGGGATCCCTTTAGTGCCCCAACATAGTCCCACTGGAATGCGGAGATTGTGACGGTAATGTTGGCTACCCTTGTCTTGCTTCTGATCCATTCACTAGTTTTTTTGTTTAACTCGTAAAGAAATATCTGGTATGGCCACAGAGCAAATAATACATACAGATGCCCAAACACGCAAGGGGAAGAAACCAAATCAAGGGGGGCTAGCTTAGGCGAGTCATTATCATTTGTTGTGCGAATAAATGCATCCCGAGAGTCTCCAGGCAACTCTCATTACATTACAAATAACTAAGTATTTACTCTTCGAAAAGTAAATCTGCTAATGATCAACTTGTCCTTTTTACAATTATGCGGAATTTATGGCAATCTCCTTTATTTCCGTAGCTGTGGAACAGATTCCAAACTAAACCACGGGAAAGAAACGTGGAGAGCTTCGATTTCGTACCACTAACACTGTTAGTCTATCATCATATAATTGAATAAGCAAAATACAGTAAGACAAAAAACGCTTATCGGTGGAATGTAATGCAATATACCAATTTTATTTTTACAACGTTTGAATATGCAGGAAAACATAAATATTATTTAATTCCTCAAAATCTTCGAATGGTTGCTCGCCGCCAGTCAATACACGAATGATGGCGTCATGTATTCGAGAAATGTGTGAACCCGCCTGGTGCCAAATTTAGGTTGTCACGTGGTTGCCTCCAGCCGTCGAAATGGTAGGCAAATATGGCTATTATGGCACGTTTATTCATTCGGACGTCAGTGGGTATGGCACTGTGTAAGATTGCAATTTTCATCACGATAAGACCGGGGAATGAAATGACATTCATACTGAATATTCATATTTGATGTTGTGGTGAAGATGGGTAAGTAGGCAGTATTTTTTATAAAATAAAATCTTCATTTTTGGTCTGCCATGTTATTACACGTGTTCACCGCTGAAAGTATGTTGTGTTATTATTTTAATTTATTTACTACCAAAAGTTAGCATTAAAATTTCTTTAAAGTATACAATTTATGACACAATTAAAGAAAATACTTAGTTGGATCGTACACTCAGCAAGAACCCTAAGGTCGAGATTATAATATAATAATAACAACCGACTAACCACATACTACTTACTAATCTAAGGTTTGGGTGTTCCCACCGGGTTCAAACTTTGATATTAAAATGACTTCACTAATATAACAATCTCAGTAACAAAACGCGATCCGCACAACTGAGCGAGTTCAACTGAACCACACATGTTCCATTCTACTCCGACAAGAAACTGATATTGTTAGGTTCTATGGGGTGAAACAATGTACTGAATATTATCATTAGAAAGCATTGTAAGATATAATTTTGCGATTAAGACTTTGAACGACCGAGTGCCGATTTAATAACACGGTCCATCGTTTAATATCATCTAATTAGCTATTTGTCGTAGACCCTAAATGACAGTAATTAATGATTCGTTATTCGAGATTTAAAATTATTAGGTTGGTTTTATTAGCTGGCTTCTCTCAGGAAATTATTTTTTCTTTGTGATGAAAGATGTACATATTAAAAACCCAATAAATTTGTGTGTTACATAAAAAAAAAACGTAATGAACCTACACAAAGTTATTGGGTATTCAACGATTTTTTTGGCTTAATAATAATATTAATAATTGGATGATTTGTATAGCACCGTTTTTGTGAAAAATCACCTCAAGGGCGCTATACAAATATTATTTGCTAGGCTTTATCTTATCATGTAGTCACTCCAGATTAACACGTTATATTATAAAGTTTTAGCTTGAGAAGATATGATTTTGCACGCACAGGACACAATATTAGAAAACACTGCACATTGCATGATATTGCAGTTACTATTTAAATCTTATTTGTCATTGATATTATATTTATCAGAAGGTTAGTGGCTAAAGAAGAGTTGATATTTACTTTCAATATTAATGTTTTATTTTCCGAATTTAGGACTTTGGGAGAATTTAGAATTTTTAAAAATGCCCGAAGGTTTTAAAAAAAATAAATTTGTAAACGTCTTAGCAGATTTCAACACTGCTTTTCTTATTGAGCAATTGAAAAATTTGGCGTCTTGTCTTATTTTTTGGCGGGTTTAATGGATATTTCAATGCGTTCAAATGGCGTTGCGAACTAAAAACAGTAACGTTGACATAGAAATTCCAGGCATAAAATGAACAACAGCTCCGAGATTCAGTTTCGAGTTTTTATGTTTAGTGAGACATTCAAAAAGATTTCTGCTTTATACATTGGGATAATCGGTGAACCGTATCTTTGAAACTGACATTCGGTTGCAAGTAGGTAACTAATATCAAGCCAAAATCGAAATCCCAATAGACGATACATTGAATTATTAAGGTTCAGCACTAAAAAATAACCCTAGAACATCATCTATTATAGTCTGCCAACTGAAGCAAAACTAAAAAAGATTTATCAGTAAATTCTATACGGGTAGTTAGATAAATTTATATGGTTTTCAGTGACAAAAGTCATCATACTGTAATGTTTAAATTGTATGAAATATATACTTTTTAATATATACCAAAATGTTTTTAAAGGGTGCGGTTTGAAAACCAATAAAGACTTTTTCAAACGTTACATTCTAAGAACTTTTTTACTGGAAACCTACATTTTCTACATTTTCCTAAGTACCCGTATAGAATTTTAAGATAAATCATTCATAGTATTTCCCGCGTTATCAGACTACAGAGTGTGCTTTTGAGTGCTGACCGTTAATAAATCGGTGGTAACGGAATATTTATTTAGCTGATGGCGTATTGTGACAAGTTGTCTTACAAATTATGATCATGTTAATTTGTTTCAAAATGTGAAAGTATTATCCTTCGAAAGCTTTTAAACATGCTCGAGTCAAAAGGCCCTAACTGACCGTCCCATGGCCGCCATTGTAAGGTATACTCGTACATAAACAGAGGTAGAGGTATGTATCTATGTATTGACTACCAACAAAGGGCCGGCCCTACCTGACCCTAATAAAAGGGAGCTTCACTCAAATATTTCATGTTACCGTCTATTAGTTAACAGGCTGGCTCCCAACAATCCAAAAACATTATTATTATCAGTGGCGACTCGAGACTTTTGAGTGAGTTAGAATGCTATAAAACTGAAAAATTCGACGTTATTGATGTTGTTGAAGCCGAAAATGATTTTTTTTTTCAAAATTTCAATTTTTTGTATGGAGATTTAGATGGTTGGGCAGTGTCCAACTTACCATCCTTTGCGAAAACATTGCAAAACTAACGGGGATATTTAGTTTACCTTATATTTGAAAGCTGAGTTGAATAGCTTCGTGAAAGCTAAAAAATAGGTATCGTATAAAATATTATTACTGATATGGTAAACATAAATATTTTTTTATTGTTTACGTAATAAAAACCCATTAAAAATGATATACGTGCAAGATATTGGGTACGAACGAACTAAGTTTGGGACAATGTTCAACGAACTCCAAACAAAACCCAGTATTGAAAGAAAATAATTCTACAAAAAGTAATTCTGATGTTAAAGAAAGAATTAAATATTATCATGTGTAAAGAAAACTTAGAACATTATAATATTGTAGCGAATATACGAATTGATATTATGTTACCTAGTTCGTAACTTTTAACAGAATTTAATTCAATGAAACTATTTTCAAAGAAGGGTAAGGGTGCTCGCTTTGTCTTTAGGCAATCGTACATTTGATATAAATAAAATGTCATTTTCAAATGCGTATTAAATTCAAATATGTTGTAACCTCTTAATTCTGACGATTTCTCATACGTGCTAATCCCTAGAATAAAGATAAGATCCTCTCCGATATGGTATGGCCATATGGTCGAAGATTTGTATGAAATTCGCTACCTAACGTGAGTTTATTTTGCTGGTCCTCTGCTCGCAGTCCGCGCACGTAGGTACTTAGATCTAATGTCCGAATTATTAAATCGACATTGGGTTTTCGGACTAAAACTGATGCTATAAAATTGCCAACACGGAGACGCGATGGGTGATTTGCATTGTATTATTTCGGAGGCTAGTACCATATTGATATCTTGGCATTTTAAAAATAGCTGGTAAGAGGATATTTAAAGAGTATAATACATTCGTAGCGGTTCCAAGGATACTGTCCAAATACTTTATAAAGATTAGGCACGAATGAATGAATAACTATTTACAGTTAAATAAATATTTGGAAAAACGTTACCTTCAATTGGGATATTTCAATCTCACAGCCGAGCTTTCACGCATCGATAATCGAGGGTTGGATAAATGGCTACAAGTACATACCTGCAAAATAAAGGAAAAAGCAGTCGTTAGTTAAGAATAAAACGAACCTATTAAAATGTACACATATAATGTTAATAGATATAAATATACAGGTTGTAGAATCATTGGTTCACTTTTCAAACTCAATTTTGGACTATATACCTGCCTCACACGTCGAAAGAGGTTCGTCTGAAAGGTGATAAAATCAACCTGCGTCGCGCTACATAAAAGGGTTTTACTGGCCCATTATTTATGTAAACACAACGGTAAAATGAGAAGCCGTTTTTGCTCGGGTTTATAGTGTGACTTTCTACTGAACGAAATAATATTTCAGACCGGGGCAACTCTAAACATGCTTCACAGGACTTATGGGGGGTTATTTAAGTGAGGAATTCTTAATGGAACGTAAATATCCATCGGCCAATCAAAACACCGAAAGATCGAGAGGTGTTTTAATTTATGAATAAATCAATAACATGCCTACTACAACTAATTTACCCATATAAATGTATATCGAATTGTATAGAATTTAGTCAGTTTTTACTATTTACGGCTGATATTAAAGCTGTTCCTAAGAATTAGAAGCCTAGAAAATTGCTTAGAGCTTCAGAACGACGTAAATTTTATCGTTGAATGGAGTCGCACAAATAAATCAGGATTTTTTTTAAATGCTCAATTACTTGTTATTCTAAGGCAAACACTAGGCTATATTTTAACTACAAGATGTCCAATTCTTCTCTTTAAAAATATTAGCAGATTCGCACTTAACATTTCATTTTCATATAGAGACGTTATTATGCAGGGCTTGAGAATGTTGGTATTTGTCCTCAACAATTCCAGGCAATTTTCTAACTCTTCTGTGGCTCGCTTATTGTACGCAGTAGTTTAGAAGGTGACTCTATAAAATGTCACCCACTCTCAGATGGAGAAAGTACAAAAGAAGTTTCCAAGGTATTTATTTTTTAAGTTCGTCGGGTTACTATCCCTGGTTATTATAGCCGTCAGTTGGTTACTATCCCTGGTTATTATATACTAATCTACCATTAATGCCCCTCGAAAAATGATCGTATTCAATGAGCTAACACCTGAGGTCGACACTTTCCACGCGAATATTGTGTTCATTTCAAAATTCTAATAAACGCGCTTCGGCTAACAACGTAACGTACATTGTTTATCGGAATAAATTTCTGTAAATGTACATGAAAAATAAAATACCCCTATGCCCCACAATAGGCGGCTTTTTTGTTAGATATATTTTTCTTCAAACTGATTGCTACTTTTTTCGTGTTGATAGACTTCATTAAAGAGTGTTTACGGCTTTTTTAATAAACATATTTATTGCATGATAATAAAAAAAGCCTATCTTGCATAATAATAATTAAATAAGTCGGTAACAAAAATTTTCCTTTGGCTTGTAAAAAGAATAATTTGCAGCCACAGCCGACAAGCTATCAAATAACCAAGAGAATCACAACGTATCAAGGAAACTCAATGCCTTGGCGCTAATAAGTTAGACTAACGTGCGAATAATATGAAAAGTTGTGTGACACGCCAGCCACTAGAGTTCAGACGGTAAATGCAGTATTATACAATCCATTGAATGCATTTTCATGCACAATTAACGATGTTGATAGGTAAACTAGAACACACGCTAAACCGGTTAATATGAATGTTACATTGAATTATGGAAGGCATTGTCCAAGTATGGAGTGAATATGAATCTTAGACAAGCAATCGGGTCTCTGTACGAGGGTTGCATAAGTCAAGGTAAACAGTGGTTTTAAGGGGTGGTGTGACATCACAAAAGGTGTTATAAGCAAGGTTGCGTAATTTCACCGTGGTTATTCATTATATACATGGATAATTGCATGCAAGAATTGAAAGGGGAGGGCTTAGGTGAAAAAATGGGTAATCTGAATGTATGTTGCTTGATATATGCTGATGATGCGGCGCTGATTGCTAGCAGTTTGGAAGATATACAGTCCGTCGTATCTAGGATGAACGAAGTATATATGAATAATGAGATAATGATGAATGTAAATAAGTCTAAAGTCATGGTGTTTGAAAGATAGAGTACAACAGCGTGCAATATAGTTGTGAATGGTGATAACTTGGAGTAGGTCGATGAGTACCCCTGATACCCACCCTGATGTATGGCAATGAGGCATGGAACTGGAAGTGGAGGAATGAAAGCAGACGGAATGCTGTAGAAATTAGATCTCTGAGGCGAATGTGTGGTAAAACCATGTATGATTGAGTGAAAAATATTGAGATTCGCAAAAAATGCAAGACTAATGTAAGCGTAATAAGTAAGATTAACCGTAAGAGTGCCCAGCGCCTTCGCACTGTAAGCTTTAGTTACGTAAATTGCGATGCACCGCTATAGGGCTGCAATTTTCAGTGTGCTTTTTGTCGTCCTCGGGAGAGCACGTGTTGAATTTGAGCGTGGTGTATTGAGGTTGGCGGGTGTCTTGATAACTATATTTATTGTTTATCCTGTTAAAATAAATAAACCCTAAAGTAAAGCGATATTTTTCACCACTTCGGATGTTAGTTCTATTGCGGATTATCGTAATCTATCAAATGATAGCGGCACTACGGACGACGAGAATGAATGCAGCAAAGCAAATGAGATAAGGCGATCCAATCTCATATGCGCTCGCGGTAAAAAGGCAATACATGGACGGGAAAACACAATTGTGAAGTGAAATAATCTTACATTTTTAAATTTATTTTTGTAGTTGTAAATGTGTAGTTTTTTTATTAGAACTATAATATTCGTAAAATTTCATTATTTACTTGTATAATTTCAAAAAAAGAAATCATTAAAATTGATTGATATTTTTCGAAGTTATTTGCATTTTTATTGAATACCATACTTTTTTATTTAAAAAAAACAGAATATCTGTAGCAATTTATATACATACTTGCAAAATAAGCATAGCACTAAAACGGTTAAGAAAGGGACGCTTAGACGGTTTGGGCATGTAGAGGGAATGAATGAAGAAAGGAGTGTAAGGAGATATATGAAGCGAATGTGGATGGAAAAAGAAGCTGGGGACGCTGGAGGAAAGTATGACAAGATCAAGGGGAAACGGCGTGATAATTAGTTAGTTACATTGAATTATGTAATGCTCAGAATCGATAAATTATACTCGTATGCAAACGAAAGTGGAATCATCATTCTCAAAGTCCTTTTTTTGGGGTATGTGTGTCCTGGAATAATTTAGATAATGCTTCAGAATTCTATAAACAATAAACTAATAAAGAAAAAAAAATTGTAATACATTTTTCATTAAATACCAATTGACGTGGTTCAAGGGGTTTGTTACGACGAAGAGAGATGTAACACCCCTAAAGTCTACAAACTATAAATGAATGTACTTCAAAATAAATACGGCCAGGAGAGGAGAAAGGAGTATTCATGAAACAATTTTAATTAAAATTTACTGACATCGCACATTATCCGGTTCGAAATGCCTAAAAAATATTATGATACCTACAAAACTAAATTAAATACGCAAAAAGCATCCGGTTGGCGCTTTGAGCGAACAAACAAGTACAAATAAGCATTTTTTGCTTTGATTTACCCCAATCAATATACTATTTATTGAATATAGAACAAATATTTTATTTTAACAAAAAAATACATCGCTTAGCCAAAATAAAATAATATTGTGAATGAGGACAAATTTCATTGCGTATATCGGTATCTCGTGCATACCTAGTCATAATAATGTGACCACGATACCAATACCAATACCAACATTTATAAAGTACTGCGATGGCAAAAAAATTCAAGGCATTTCATTTCCCCATCACGATACCCTCTGACGTTTGCGTATGTTTTATATTAGAATTAAGTTTACATGCCTCGTTAACAGTGGCGTGCATTGATCCATGATCAAATGTTGGCTGTGTGTAGTTTATCAAGTTCAAATGCGAAATTTATTCAGTCAAAGAATTGATGATTTATTATTCTTTCCGCGGGTGGCACGGCAAAAAAAACATGTTGGTTAATAGCTTTGAAAATAGCGGTGGTGTTGGAAAAAAAAACCGGATAATTTATAAAAAAAGGTTAAAACATTACGAATCTAATTTTAAAAACGATTCATTGTCCAAAAATTACTAGCAGTGCGAACGGTAATGTTTCAAAGCCTTTAGTGCAAGCAGTGTGCAGATACCATATATGGCTTTGCGTTATTATTATTATTATTAGATTGAGGAAATCAAATAATCCATTGCCCATTGAAGATTGCAACTAAAAAGTATAAATTAGTCAAATAGAAACATTTTATTAATGTAATACGATTGTGGCATATAAAACATTAAAAAAATTTAGGTATAAAATACTCTTTGATCTGAAATTAGACGTATATTGTTATTGTCTGTTGTCCTTCTTTTCCACTTTGTGAACTGCACGCCACTGCTCGTTAATGAATTTAGTATCATTTAGTTGAGAATAGAATAGATCTTGTTAGATACTTGCGCTTGGTGTATTTCGTAGATATTAGGTACTTATTGGTTCCCTTTGATGAAGAATTGTATTTTACGATGTGTGGAGGGAGACGGGTGACAGGCGGGCGCTTGCGCGGAACGCAGCTTGAAGATGGTCGTTAGTCCGGAGGATAGGACGCATGGCTGGTAGCCGGGCAAATAGAGTTGAATACTCACAGCGGGTACTGAATTACTCCTATTCAGAGTAAGTGAAAACGACCGTACATATTTCAAATCTTAGGGTTTATAGTTTCTTCCTTTCTTAATAAAAATTAGTAAAAGGAAGATTATTCACTTATTTTAATAATGATGTAACAAGTGACTACATTATATTACACACCTCGTACTCAAAACTCCGGGAGTACTACCTTGTTAAGCCCCCGTATTCAGATTTTCTACGTACATATCAAAAACTTCCCTTGAAAACATCAAGTTTTTATGCACTTTAAAAAACATGTTATTTTTTGAGATAATCTTTATTCAGATGTCTAGCTGAAAAGGGAACTTTATATGAAGTCCCCTAGATACAAAAAAAAACGCAGAGTATGCTCCGAAAAATATAAATAACACGTGTGGTTCAGTTATTTTACATGTTATAGGTATGCAAAAATTAGTCAGTTTTTGTTTTATTCTAAATATTATTTTTATGTGAATACCGCACACGAGTCCCAACTGCTCCCAACCCTCTGGAGCCAGTGAGACTATGGCATCCCCAATTGGGGAATGTTGTGAGGCTAATGGTAGCGGGGAGGGGAAGAGGAAGGTGGGGAAATACCTGACTATTCAGATCTGGTCACCAAACACGGTTAAAAGCCATTTCAAGCAACGTTTTAATTCTGAATGGTGGTCTTTCACCACGGCGATACTAAGAGTATATTTCACTCTGGAACGTAAGCATTATACCATATATTATTTTTAATTAATTAATTGTGAAAAAACACAAATTAACTAAATAAAATTTACTTGCGAATGCCGGGATTTGAACCCGCGACCTTCGGATTCGTAGTCGAGAACCTTACCCCTCGACCATGGAGGCCGTCGTGTAAAATATATCGTCATTTATTAAATACCTTAAAAACTTACGCCCTAAGCATTATTTATATTAGCGCGCTCCCTCTCTCTTCCATATTAACATATCTCCTTTTCAAACAATGTTCAGTTTCCGCTCAGAGGGTATTGGTGGATCTAAAGTATATGACGATTGATAAAATTCTAAAAGTTCCACACACTAACCGGGTTCCCCCTTTTAAAATACATACATAAATGAATAATTTCTGCGGGGGCTTTTTCAAGTATGCGTTCTTACTGCAAGTACGCTTTCATATTGACTTTCTACAACCGCGCTTTTACCTTACAATTATGAATGAATTGGGCATTCGCTCTGTTTGCCTGTTTCCAACCATTTTTTATCCCAAATTGTCTATGGAGGTGTCCGTCCACTTCTGTAGACTATAAAATAGTGCCCCCCCCACTTTCATAGACATACATTTGACATTTCTCTTTCGTGAAAAACAAGACAAAATGTAGCTTATAAGAAGTAAAATAAGTAAGGTTCCCTTCAATTTTATTTAAAAATCAAAAAAATTGTTTTGACATTCGAAAACGGATATATATTTTTGTCAAAAATTGCTCAGTAGGGTTGGGAAGAACGACCGTTTGTGTTTTAAATACTACTTTAAAACATCAACGGTTAATCAAAGAGTTCACTAGTCGTGGACAGATAAAGAATCTCTGTATCTAACTCCAGCCTCATTTTTTTTCAGTTACCACCTAGGAAAAAACCGCGCGACAAAATCACTGTGCTATACAAACTTACGTTTCAGTTTTCATAAAAATCAGGATGACGAAATTTGATTAAGACTAAATAGATTTTCTGGCAGAGGCGAAGTGACTGCCTGACGTGTGCCCGGTCTTACTCGGGGGTTACGAATGGTTTGTAGTAAAGTTTCGAGGTTAGGAATTCTAGTAAGCTGGGTGTAATTTTAAGATGGAAAATATGTATTTGTTAAGAATTAATATTGTTATAAGCATATCCCTTATAGCTACAGCTATCCTTACCCATTTCACCACACCATTCATTCAATATCCATATCAGCTTTTACACCTCTCGTAAACATACTTCCTAAACACACAAACTTGCTCCAAGTATTTTTTTTTACTTGGGTCGTAATTCAAAATAGCATCAGCGTGATCAAACGAGCTGGAGATTTGAACGTTTTGTAACTGAAGTCGAATGTTCCATTTTTGTTCCCAGTAGGTTTCGTTTTTTAATATAAATTTAAGCTTTTGCTCCGTCCCGTGAACTCGAAGGTTAAGTCAATAATATTGTATGATTCTTCATTGGAATGCTAATAACATCTGTTACATAACGCAAATAGTCCCCAAAACTAGCCTCTCGTTAGACACCAGCGCCACAAGTGGGCTTCTGAAGACCTCGATCTGAAGATGGTTTCCCGCCCCGCCGTACTACGCTTCGGAGAGCTAATAATTGCCTCCCCGGAAACCCCTTTGTCGCAACAACCTAAACCGTGAGCTGTCTACATTTTCCCCTCTGTTGGTGTTGTATTTTATTCGAGACACAGTTTACATGCCCGTTTTAGAGATTATCAGAGAGAATTTGCCCGTAACATTATTTTGAGGTTAGGTTAGCCTACTGTTCACCATAACTACATTCACGGTGTCTGTACCTTCCTCTGAATTAAACCACCGAGTCTGAAAGCATACGATAGTTTCATTTGTCAAAGTATTCGAGTCTGGTTCCCAATTATAAGACCGCCTGTCGGCCCACGATCCTGCAGAGGAGCTCCTTGGCCTGCCGAAACTGAGCTAGTCAAAGGTCCAGAGCCGAGCTCCCTGGAACAAAACCCCTCACCGGGTAAGTCTGTACAAATGCTCCGTCTCCCGTAACTGCACTTTCCCAACCATCCTCCTCTCCTTCTCCCGCATTCCCACTCCCAGTCAAATCCAGGAACTTAACACATCTTTCTTGAAAACTGATGAAAAAATTATTTTCGTTGAAAGCAATCCCGCATTTTTCGTTGTTTGCACTGAATATGTTTCCCGTCAGATCATTTCGAACCCAAATCTAGATTACGAGCATCATCAAAATGGCAGCAAGCCCAAAACAAAATCTGAGAACTAAAAGAAAGCAAACTGTTCCGGAGTTTGGAGGGGAACGGTGACAAGTGACCTCTGCGCCAGCGCAGACTGCATTTTGGCGGGATCGACTCAATTGAACGTTGCGGTTTGACATATTAAATGAAATAAAAGAATAATAAAGTTTACACTTAAATTCATTATTATAATTAAAATTAGTGGTTATAAACACAATGATTGTTTCATTTCAAATGAGATTTTTCAAAGCAGTGCGTATAATATTTATAAAATAACATCCTTTATTTCTCAAAGTGAAAATAAATAGAATTATTGTCGTTACCACGTCTATCCTCTACTCAACACGAGTTGCTTGCTACTCCGCGCTGTGGGCTGTGGGCTGTGCGCGGCGTGTATCGAAAGAACAAAGCAGCCCTGAAAGTGAGGGAATAAACTGACAACTTCACGGCGGGAAAGCATAAAATGCGGAAGAAAACACTCGAAACGTTCCGCTGCTCCCAGAAGTGTTTCAAGCGAGCACCGAGCACCGCAACCAACTACTCCACTCGAGTACCCGCCATTGGGTTGTGAGTTGTGCCACCATTCGGTGTTTGGCTGTGATTCATTTACATTTTGGTGGTTTTAATAATAATAATAATTTGATGATTTGTATAGCGCCGTTTTTGTGAAAAATCACCTCAAGGGCGCTGTACAAATATTTCTTAACTAATTATGTACAAACAGATACAGAAAAACATACTTACCTGGCAGGTCGCTTCAGATGAACACAGTTTTATTAGTAAATTTTAAGTATAGAGATGATAGTTTTACAGTTGCTATTTGTTGCTCCTTTTCTATTGATGTTACATTTATTAGAAGATTGGTGGCACAAGAAGAGTTGGTATTTATTGAGATACTTATAATTTTTAGGACTGGAAAGTATTCATTAAATGAATTTTAGGACTCAAAATATCTATAAAATTACCTTAAAAAGCGTGAGAAGCTTTTAATAAATATTAACTTTTTATTTTTTATTTTACACTTTGGTTATTTATAGTGTTGCGGGCTGTGGACGCATTTGCGCACCGATGCGTGAATTTTTTTATTTTATTTATTTAATTACTTTAGGTAACTACTAACCGGCTAGACTAGCTAAGCAATTTACAGGTGAATTTCTTCAATTTATGGATATGATTGTCTGAAAAGATGTGTTTTAAGTTTAGTTCTGAATTTTGTTCAGTCTTTGATAATTCTTAAGTCATGCGGCAGTTCGTCTTACGTTAATCGCTATAGATCAAACTTCTATCGGTTTAAGCTTTTTAGTGTTCCCCATTCATCATATTTAGTTTAGTTCTCTAATACAAATGATCTCAATTCACCAAAGTTTTTTTAACTCTTAAGACGACACAATATCCTAAATTAAAATTGGTTAAGGGCGTTCCTAAAGACCGATGGGAGGAGTTAACGGGCGCAATAATTCGTGTTTCACGACGCACGTTTCGTCTGCAGTTTAAAATTATTGCACACTGTGACGTGACACATCACAATTTTTTTTGGACAAATAAAAAAAAATATTTATGATATTTAACTGCGTTTATGAAAATTATGTTTATTGTTAGCATTAGTTAGGTAATAATATAATTTACATGGTGTCTGGAAACTCATGGTACCTACAGTGGAAAAATTAAATCATCTGCAGCATATAAGAGTTCCCAAATATTCATAAATCACACATCCTTCCTTTGGTGATTCATTTTTGAGTGGAATTTTCGAGGCCAATAAAAACTCAAAATCAAACGATTTTCACGTCAATTATATAGGTCGTTTCGCTGGTTAATCGCCCGAATCGCTGGTTAAGTCTGTAGGATACATCCTAATAAACCCCGATATATTTATACATAAAATTATTTAAGCTGATATTGTCTGTAAGGATAATGGAACCCAAACATTTACTTTTAGGTATGTATTTATTATGTACCTATTCCATTCCATAAGCGTTTTCCATGGAGATATAATTTTTTTCGGGATACAACTCGTTTGGTCCTCTTATTTGACATTTTAGCTGAAACAAATGCTTATAGATTAGCCCTGAGGTTCACTTTAATTTGTAAATTTTAAAGTCATTTTCGCCTCAGCGGAATGATTTATTTTCACTGTGAAATTAGCAGTGACAGTATTAAAGAAATTATAACAGCAACTTGCATTTTTGATAAAACTAAGTTAAATAACAAGCCACGGGTTTTTTTCATGTCAATGCACCAGAGTCCCAACTGTCCTGAGACAGTGGGACGATAGCATTCCCATTCAGGGTATGTTGTGAGGTAAAGGAAGTGGGGAAGGGAGGGGAATGGGGAAGAGGAGGTTTGGAAAGCACTTGGCTATTCGGATCTAGTCACCAAACACAGCTAAAGCCGTTTCCAGAAACGTTTTGATTATAAATGGTATTTCGCCAGGATGATACTGAGAGTATCTATCACTCGAATATAAAATTCTACTTCGGACTCAAGTTTCTCTAAAACGACTACTAGATTTAGCAATTTTCCTCTTGTACGAATAATTTCTGGACATCATGTATAAATAATTAATATTTATATTTATAATTACGTTAATTTAACAAAAAAAAAAACAAAATAATTAATATTTATATTTATAATTACGTTAATTTAACAAAAAAAAAAAACAAAAAAGTTCTGCATAAAAATTGTTTTTACGCGTGACAGCTGTTTCACATTCCGAAATAATACCTTCACAGACATTAAAAAAATTGCACAGCAGATCTTTTTTTGTAATAATTAAAATTATGTAAATAATAAATATTTAATATATATAGAATTGATAGTAGAGTTCTAGAACATTTACTTTACAACAGTAAAAATTAAATATATATTTCTTTGTCCGTATTTCATTTAAAATGACACACTGTGCGCTTTTAAAATATAAATTTATACTAGAAAATAACATGTTCTATTAAGTTGCGGAAAAAATAAATAATACCTTTACTTACCCGTAGAAGAAGTGTAGTATAAAAAAACAGAAGATTTCAATACTAGAATTCAAGTATTCGTATGAATAAACAAAATATGTGAGGAAATAAGTTGTCGTAGCGGCGGGCTGTAACACGCCCTGTCTCGCCGAATGTTGAACGGCAACTAAAGATTTAAATGACATATATGACGAAGACACGTATTAAAACATCGGCGCGCCCGCCGTCTATTCGAAGTGCGTAGGGTCGACATTGCTTTGGCGGGCATAGAAAACGATTTTTTCTGAGGTGTGTATTTTAATTAATTCTGATGAATATATTCCTAAAATCATCTCAGATGTTTGCACGGTGGTATCTCGGGAAGTTACTAATTCATCTTTAAAAAAAATAAAATTGCATAGTTACCGCTAATGTTATAGTTGAAAAACGACTTTAAAATTTTTAAAAACGTTTAACGTAAAAAAAATTAATGGTAAGGTACTATTTTTATTAATCTAAAATATAAATAACATGCATCCCGTGTGTTTCCTTTTGAAAAAAAAGATACTGTACTCACGAAGTCGTCGGAATTAATTAAAATGTGAGTATCGGGCAAACCCCGTCATATGTGGTGATATCAACTCTTAACTGCCCACAGGGTATGGACTCCCCCACATTGCCTAACTGATCAAAATGGACTCTGAAAATGGTTATTCAGTTTGGATTATTGCTGCAAAAACACAACAATTTGGTAAATTCGTATTTTTTAATCCGTAAGACTAGTAACACTACTTTACTTATTTTGACATATGATTTCAATCACGCATGCCGAAACATTTTTTGACATATGATTTCAATCACGCATGCTGAAACATTTTTTGACATATGATTTCAATCACGCATGCCGAAACATTTTTTGACATATGATTTCAATCACGCATGCCGAAACATTTTTTGACATATGATTTCAATCACGCATGCCGAAACATTTTTTGACATATGATTTCAATCACGCATGCCGAAACATTTTTTGACATATGATTTCAATCACGCATGCCGAAACATTTTTTGATATATGATTTCAATCACGCATGTCGAAACATTTTTTGACATATGATTTCAATCACGCATGACGAAACATTTTTTGTCGTTGTTGTCAAAGATATACAAAACTCTTTCGAGAAAAAAATATGACGTCTGAAAATTAAAAATACAATATGTTTTATATTTTAACATAATCAAACAATTGTTTTTTATGGAAGAACTAACCACGTACATATGTAGAATTACAATGGAAAAAATCGTTCTATTTTTTTTAAGATATGGTGGTTATATAGCGCCATAAAGTACGACGTGTCCATTTGGACTGTGAACAGTTATGAAACTTTTTAAAAATAAAAAACTAATAATTAGTTTTTTATGAATATGTAAGGCTACAAGTAATTTTTTAATCACTTTCTGTAATTTATTGCATTATTAAAATAGATATTAAATTAGCGTCATTTAGCGGAACCGGAACCATTAGAGAAAATCGGTTTCAAAAGAACAACGATCTTTCCCCAAATGGTTTTCTGAAGAAGAAAGACAGAAGATACATAGGCGTATTAGGCGGGTACATTCAGTTGGAATAGTAAAAGGCTTAGCAAGAAAAAAAAACACAATATGATTCATGTTGAAAGACCCCATACATTTACAAACGGTGAATTAATATGACTTTCTTGTTTAAAAAATTATCACGGTATAATATAATATAACTTAAATAGATTGTAACTTCATTGAAATAAGAAGAAAAAAAAACAAATAATATGAATTGAAAATGACTCCTTTAGTGCACAGAGAGTTAATTTAGACCTACCCTATATATAATGATTAAAGAGAGGTATATATTCTTTAGAATATTTTTAAAGAAATTAAAAAAAAAATAATAATTAAACAAAAGGCTTTGAGCAGTTAGGGGGAAAATGTACGGTCCATATGGACACTTTGGTTTAATAAGAGTTAAATCTATGACTGGGGACTTGCTTAAGGTCAGACATAAAATTTCAGTAGAGTAAATTCATCGTTTAAATATTTTTCTATTCATAATCAAAATTATCAAAAGGAAACCAGAAACCACCGTTAAAAATACATTTATAAAAAAAATTCCCTTGCCAGATTACCACATCCTCTGGTGTGGCAATGAAAGGTGACGAAATGTTGTGATATTATTTTAAGCAGGGGCGTGCCCGTTTTAGCGTTGTTCAGATTTTTTAAATTTTGTGCATTAAATTTCGAACACGAGTGCTTGCATATACTGCAGACATTATGTTACTACCCTAGGATAGGAAAAATACAATATGTTGCATGGAATATTGGATAAGAAAATTATAAAAAAAATATTTTAATAAAATGTGTATGTCAGGTCATCATCTAAAGGATTTTTTGTAGGATCGCATAAATGTGCAACTTGTGTTAATAATTTTCGATGTAATTAAATTTTCCTATGCGTAGATCGTTGTCACGTTTTCCCTTTTTGATGTTTTAATAAAGAACTCGAGTCCAATTTTAATTTTTTTTAATCAATAATGACGTTCAAACTTAAATATCAGTATATTTCGTTTTTTTCTAAGGTCAGTTTTCATAGTTAAAATATTTTCAAAGTTTCAATTTTTCAAAGCCCGCCAAAACGCTCCAAATCTATGGCCGGTAGATTTTAATCAGTTTTGAGGTTAGAATATCAAATGTCAAAACAAAAATGAGCTTTACCGTATATAATTTTATATTCTATTCATGGTAAACCATAACTAAACATAAGTAATAAAATTACGTACCTTTTTAGAAAGTCGAAGAATAATAATAGTATTGACCATTATCATTATCGTAATATCCGTATTGATAATTGGTTTGATCATGAGTATCCTAATTTCTTTCGTGAATAATAGTAGTTTATATTGAATAACAATTACAAAGGTTAAATTCACCCAATTTAGGTAAAATTTTTGAAAAAAAGTAATAAAATACAAAAATCGAAAAAATATTTTTTCATACTAATTTAAAAACAGAATGCTCACGTGACGTCAGAGTCAGATGTTCCAAATGCAATGGTACCAACATAACACGGTATTTTGATGAGCTGATTTTTTATTCACTTTTCAATATCGATTTATAAATTCTACCAATAATAATAAATATTGAAAGTTATATATTCAGAATCGGTGTTTGCTGATCTATATGAATATACATTTTTAAAGTCATTATATTTTTCAGTGGAGTTCCTTATTAGGCCAAATATTACACAACGACAAGGAACCGACATATAGCGCAACGTCAGTTTCTTGCAGTAAAATAATCGTAGTACTGCCATACCAGAAAAGTGATGCTAATCACACGACAAAAGATAAGGTCCATGGCGTACCTATCTAATATAATTTAATGCTGCGGAGATTTTTTTATTAAAGGTTGTGAAACTAAACTATGTAGAAACTTCCCCGGTGGTGAAAGGGGTCTATTGTTTTATGACCACTTGGAATTAAAGTGTGGAATTCTTAAATTTTATGGTTTATAATAAAACACAGCAGTAAACAGGGATCTAGGAGACCCGCTCTGAAAGACCGAGGTCCCTGGATGACGTAGATTAGGGATTAGTTTATAAAGGCGTACCGCTGATATCTCCGCTATAACACTTCTATTTTTCTCACAAGCGACGAATTTAATAGAAGGAGAGGTTGAGTAAGGTCGGACCAATGTAACAGGAAGAGAGGATGGGTTAGGTTGGACCAATGTAACAGGAAGAGAAGTTGGGTTAGGTTGAACGAATGTAACAGGAAGAGAGGTTGGCCCAACGTAACAGGAAGAGATGTTGTGTTAGGTTTCACCAACGTAACAGGAAGAGAAGTTGGGTTAGGTTGAACGAATGTAACAGGAAGAGAGGTTGGCCCAACGTAACAGGAAGAGATGTTGTGTTAGGTTTCACCAACGTAACAGGAAGAGAGTTTAGAACGGAGCTCTGTAGCAGAATCATAAAAAAAACGTTTGTGATCAACGTGTACCTAATTCTTCAGAGGATTGCCGCAACGCCACTGCGGTATTTTTCTTATTGTATTCGTGGCTACATGTAATTGCGCAAATTATTTATTAAGACAGCAAAGCCATACACAATGGCGAGGGGGCTACGGTCAACAGCCAACATGCCGCGCAGGTACCCCCACCCGGTGATGAAGTAACAAATCATACTTGCGATCCAAATTAATCGATTGGTCATTCAATTGATGTCGGCGAAATGTGCGTGGTGGTATTTGTATTAGTCGTCTACGCATGTTTTGGTAACAATATTCTACAAGTAGACACATATGAATGATAATATCTTCTTTCTCAATTCTAACAAAATGACAATGCGAAACAATGCCCACATAAGTGACTAAATAAAAACCATTTAAACATTAAAAAAATAAACACAAAAAATATTACACATAAAGAAATTAAAAATAGTTTGAAGATGAAAAGTTATATTCGAATGACAAAAATAATAACAAAACGGTGTATCATTATTTACAAAGTGAAGTACATAGACAAGTGATTTTAGGCGCTAAGTACCAAAAACTATAAGTGCTTGTCGTAACAAAATACACACTCGTTGAATTTTTTTTGCTTAATAGTTTGGAGCAATCTCGGCAGCTTCCATAATTTAAAAACTTTAATTCATCACAAGCGCCTTTGGGGTGATTTTCTCACGAAAACGGCGCTATAAGAATAATCCGTTTATTATTATTATTATTATGTGGGAAATAGGGATGTGCATATTAATAAAACTAAACAAAATTTTCGTGTAAAATTTAATAACAAATAATTCCGAATTAATTTCTTTTAAATAATGTAATAATAATAAAAAAGCGTTACATAACACAAAACCTACAAATATATTTTAAATGTAATAAAGTGTTTCACAAGTAGGTACTTCTCTACAATGCAAAAAAAATTAAAGGTATAATAGAAAATAATATTGATGTCTAGAAAAGACGCGTAGTCACTTTATGGCATCATAAAAAAATACATATTTAAAAAAAAAATTGTTTTAGAATAATCAATTTTCTGTTGTTGTTTTTATACAAAAAATGAAAGCAAAATTTACAAACCAATAAATAAAAATGTCGATAACTTTTGGATGGCGATATATTGCTACTCATTAAGAAGAACGGCTGCGCGGCCTGTTTGATATAATAATAATAATATAAAACTTAATTTTGGATTTGAGGCTATAATACCCATCCAAACTGAATGATATATTTTTTAAAATTAAATTTTTAGTAAATATCTAGTACGTATCAGAAGTATTTTATTTATTTTTGTATTAAATTTTTTTATTTTTTATTCTAACTTATCAATTAGACTTTAAACTTATATCTAAGATTCCAAAATCCTGTTTAAATGTAACAATACCAGGACTGAGCATTACAAACACTCGCTTGTACCTAGATTACATGAAGTTAGTAATAGATACGCAGATGTAGCGGATCTATTTAACTGCACGGAAGGTAGGTACAAGAAGGCTATACTATCATATATTTTCAATAAATATTAATTTAATAAATTAAATAAAAATTATTTTGAATTAATTTAATAAATTAATTCAAAATTATTTTGTAATCACTTTATTAATGAACACTTATCTACACGTTTCAAAAGCGATGCTTTCTTCATCGGGAATAGTATTCTCTATATTCCTGATGAAGATTGCATCGAATTCGAAACATGTAGATATGTGTATATTAATAAAGTGGTGAATACAAAATGATTTTTAATTAATTTATGTAATAATGACGCCAGAGTGAATACCAATCTTTTGAAGAAATTATAATAAACGTAAGTTGACGATATGTTTTATATGTACGCACATCTTTTACTTTTACTCTTTATATACTCTCTGATGTCATTGCACGACCCAATGCCATAATTGATAATTACATACCATTAAAAATTATTTGTGCTATATTATTATGCTTGTGATTAACTTACAGTATTGTATTATGAAAATTCCGAGGTTAAATTGCGATTATTATCAACCGTCGAGACCATAAACCACAGAAAAAATAATTCATCCAAATATGATAACCTGCACGATACAAAAACAGATAAACATTCGGCACAATTGTAGACAAACTGTTTACTCGAGAAGTTCCAGCGATACATTGATGGATCTATTTTGTGTGTACAATTGACGTATTATTAAAATAATTCTCCGGAATATCAATTTACAAGAGGGGTAAAAAGCGGCTTGTGCGCCGTTCTGCCCGCCCGCCCTCCCCGGGTTATCCATTCATGTCAGCAAGGACGAGATTGGGGTAGATTGGATGGCGGGTAAGATGAGGCATCTCCATGGGGCTGGGTAATGTGTAAGTACCCCATTCTGCACGTTAACGGCGTCGCGGGATACCTACGAAGCGACTGGCGATTAATTAATGAGATGTTTAGACAGGAGATGGAGCGAGCTGCATCCTTATTCCATATTATACAACCCCGCGTTGCAAGCGGGGGTTATACGCGAAAATTATACTACACGATCTTCTCATATAAAACACATATCGTTCAGTTGTGTAGGTATGTCGCATGTCATATGTCTGGTAACGAGTTTCATTTGTTTAAATCGGACATCCCAGGCTTTCCGAAATTCGAACGTTCTTACGATAATATTTCAGAAATTCACGACATTCGATCGTTTTTGGTAACTGCCTCATAAATTGTCGAGAAATATGAAATCATGTATTACAGAATAATTATAATTTAAAAAATCTTTGGCAGTCTGTCACTCTATAATTATAATAATAATAATGTTTTATTATCGTTTTTTTATAACAAATAATGATATTCTCACTGGGATTTCCCGTGCTGAGGATTTTTACATTATATTAAATTGATGTGCTCGATGAAAAAAAAAATTGTAAGGTGAGGTGTTTTTTTAGTGGAGTTGAGTGATTTCGGTGTTAGTCTGTATTCGATGTTAATATGTTTTCTATTTCAGATCTCCCTGTGTAACGTATCCAGTGTTTTATTTGATTTTTATATTTATGATGGGTGTTGTGATTTTAAAAGGATAGTGGGATTTTGTTGTAGAGTTTAGTAACATAGCATAAGAACTTTTTTTTTCAATGTTGTTTTTGTGGTTCCTTGTTGTATGTGGTTTTTTTTTCTATTGATTTTTTTTTCTAAGTCAATTTAAAATCGCCACGAAATAATGGATAACAAATAAAAACCGTGCAATAACCAGTGAACTCTAACCTCATATCGTTACCAGTACTCTTAATTAACTCTTTCTGGTTATTATACAAACGTTGTTGAATAAGTTAATGATAAAATAAAAATATTTGTAAACTAGCCTGTCTTAACACGGGATATCTATCCCCAGTGAGACAGGCACAATAAAAAAGGTTATATAAAAATAAATAAAATATCACCAGATCAATATGAACATAGGAACTAATGGTTCAAAAGAAAACGCTTTAAAAAAAACACAAGTGAGTTTTAAAAAACTTTTATTATCTAATAATTATTTCCTATTACTCTTCTTCCGCTGTCGTATGTTGTTTTTCCGTGTTGTGGGTTGGCTTTTATCAAGGCAATCTTCCTCTTGCAGACTGTAGCCCGGGACAAGTCCAACACGATGTATCCAGTCCAATGGTGGTCACACAACAACCAGTCATGCAAGCCATGACCTTGTTGGGTGACCTTACTTTTGGTAACCTCATGATGGATTCGGTGGCGGTAGCTCGCAGATGTGTGTAGTTAATCTAAAACTTTATTAGAGGCATTTATAGAATGTGATTATTATGTACGAGCTGAGCAGCGACCTTCCAAATACCTGAGAATTTAAAGAATTAAAAAAATACCATTTAAAATTGCCCTTTGATAATAAATTTCCTTGACAATGTTGGAAACAATTTTATGAAAATTCCTTTGATCTTACATCTTACAACTACAGGTTATTAAATAAATTATGTTCATGCATAAAAGAAAGCACTTAAATGATGCACTTAATTTTAATACGGGTATGGATTACCCTCAAAGCGGGCGGGCCGACAAATCCTGAAACTGGAAATAACAACGATGATTGCTGCATTTGAAACGAAAGATGGGTAGCTGGAGATACGCCACATGCGGTGAGCTAAAGGATGGTGCGCAAATAAAAGCGAATAGTCGTAGTTGATGAGCTAAGGGCTAAGGGAATACACCTCCGACCTCCGCTGCCATCCGCATTGAGCTCAATTTAAATGGTTCAGCGTACTGCACACGGGCAATATTTTATGGAAAACTGTGCAGTAGAAACTTATTAAAATGAACTTTTCATTTCTACCCGACGTCGCATGAATTTTGACAATCTTTTATTAAAATATATCGTTTATGACATTGCGATCTATGTTTAAGACTGGCGAAAGTCTCAAGGTTCGTTGCGCTGCCTCTTTTACAGGTAACATATTTGTTGGAGGAAAGGTGTGGGATAGTAAGTTTTAAAAATGTCTGAACAGTAAGATTTTTAAGACTGTTCGTGGTCAATAATACTACTTGGTACATAGCACCTCAATAGCGGATAATGTCGTCAGGTGAAGGAAGATGAGGTAAGGGGAGGATAGAGGGAGGCTATATATATATACTGTTTCTTGTGACATAACATAAACATCAACAGTTTTGGAGTCAATTGGAAGAAAATCAGATTAGGGAATATATTGTGACGCAGAAAGAAGTGAGGGAAGTCGCTAGACAGAAAGTTAAATGGGATATTAAAATGTGGTTATGGCAAGTTCAAGCAAATTCACGAAGTCTTTCAATGATCTAAGGGTGATGATATTGGGAGAGAAAATCAAAATATTTATATATCGGGAAGCAGCAAACACCAGGACAAAGCCAAGGACCCCACCTCCCCAACCACGCAGATCTTTCAAATTGAGAGAAATGTTCAAGATGGCGCAGTTTGCCGCCCATGTAAATTGGGCACCAGAGAATGCAAAGGCCACCGCAAACGTTGGCTAGCTCATGGCGCCATTATAATACGGCGTACCTACATTCTGTGTTATGACTCCGCACTACCGTGTTCACTGGGCTACGGCTTCACTCACACAGCAGCTGTGTCCGGACTTTGCACCGAGGGAAACGGCTTGGAATAACAGCGAATTCCTAATGAGAATGCTGTGCATCAAGCCTGTATCCATACGATATACGATGCACTTGTTACGCAAGGTATAAAGTATCACAATAATACATTCAGATACATCTCAGAGAATGATTAAATTGTTGCTGCAATTAGACAAGATTGCTTTCCGCGGTACAAAAATGACATCATATAATTATTTTTGTAAGTATAAATCGTAAATTATAATATTATGTATAAGTTGACCTCTAGAGACCTGAGAATTCATTTCTGCATTGGAAAATTACTACTTAAAAAAAAAAAAAACAAGTATTAATTTGAATAAAATGATTGATGATTGCATTGATAACTTAACATATTACTAACTAACCATCACGCCGTTTCCCCGCAGGGGTAGGCAGAGAGGACGGACCGCCAAACAACTCGATCTTGGCATACACTTCTTGCTTCATTCACATTCATACAACGCCTCATACATTCTCTTCTGTTATTCCGACTTCTGACATGGCCCGACTCGAGTATTTGATTCACTTGATCGTGCCATGTCTTCCTCGGGCGTCCCCGGCTTCTTCTTCCATTCACATTCGCGTCATATATTCTCCTTACACTCCTTTCTTCCATTCACATTCGCGTCATATATTCTCCTTACACTCCTTTCTTCATTCATTCGCTCTACATGCCCAAACCATCTAAGCGTCCCTTTCTTAATCATATTACGATAACAAAAATTTATCGTTTTGTTTAGGTAAAGTAGACAAAAAAATTGTGTCGGTTGGAGGCTTCTAGGCCAGGATATAACGAATTTATCGTTTTGTTTAGGTAAAGAATACAAAAATTATGTCGGTTGGAGGCTTCTAGGCCAGGATATAACGAATTTATCGTTTTGTTTAGGTAAAGAAGACAAAAAATTGTGTCGGTTGGAGGCTTCTAGGCCAGGATATAACGAATTTATCGTTTTGTTTAGGTAAAGAAGACAAAAAATTGTGTCGGTTGGAGGCTTCTAGGCCAGGATATAACGAATTTATCGTTTTGTTTAGGTAAAGAAGACAAAAAATTGCGTCGGTTGGAGGCTTCTAGGCCAGGATATAACGAATTTATCGTTTTGTTTAGGTAAAGAAGACAAAAAATTGCGTCGGTTGGAGGCTTCTAGGCCAGGATATAACGAATATTCTTTTTTTATATGAATACCGCACAAGAGTCCCAACTGCTCCTAACCGTGGAGCCAGTGAGACTATGGCATTCCGATTTGGGGAATGTTGTGAGGCTGAAGGTATTGGGGAGGGGAAGGAGAAGGGGAAGAGGAAGGTGGGGAAATACCCGGATATTCAGATCTGGTCACCAAACACGGCTAAAAGCCATTTCAAGCAACGTTTCAATTCTGAATGGTGGTCTTTCACCAGGGTGAAACGACTAAATATTTTCCCACTCTGGAACGTGCGAAAATATACTATATATTATTTTTTATTTAATTAATTGCGAAACAACACAAATTAATTAAATAAAATTTACGTGCGCACGCCGGGATTTGAACCCGCGACCTTCGGATTCGTAGGCGAGAGCTTTACCCCTCGACCATGAAGGCCGTCAAAATATTGTTTATAATAATCTGTGGTTTTTAAGATTGATAAATATTCTTCCGGGATAAATTAAACCAAGTGCCTTATTTTTATTCCTAAGCAAAATTCGGAATGTTGTTTTATTCCTTAAATAGAGATAAGTCGGGGATTATTCTATTCGCCTTTAAACGCAATATTCCATCAGGATAATTGAAAAAAATAACAAACAAAAACAAAATTCTGGAATATGACAAAACATGTTAAAAATCAAAATATGGTCACGTACCTTTCAAAGATTTGTTGATGAAAGTGTTTGAACTCTCCTTATCAACAAATGAAAATCATTATAAATGTGTATAATGACTACACCCGAATTAGAAATTCCACTGAAAAATATTATGACATATATACTCACATAGATCAACAAAGGCCGATTCTGAATACATGACTTTTATTACCTATAATTTACGTCGAATTTATAAATCGTTATTTAAAAGTGAATAAATAAACATCTTTTTTTTATTAATTGATAGACTAAAGTTTTTTTTTTTTTAAGACAAGATTTTTGTGCATAGCGCAAAGGGTAACAATTATTTTTATAAACAATAATTATTAGCCTGAAAATCTCATCCAAATTGAAAAAACCTTCCGAGAAAAGATAAATGTCGCCGACAGGACAAATAAACATCTATAATTTCTTGAAATGCTTTGTAACTTTGTGGCATCATTATTAATTATATAAATTGAAAATACACTTTGTATATACCACTTTACTTAAAATATATAAATATTTCTACATGTTTCGATAGCAATGCTATCATCTTCAGGAATAAATGAATACTAAAATATGAGCATATTTTGTATATTCTTAAATTATTGTTTTAAATTTTATATCATTTTTCTATACTTGAAATTATTTTTTAGTATTCATTTATTCCTGAAGATGATAGCATTGCTATCGAAACATGTAGAAATATTTATATATTTTAAGTAAAGTGGTATATACAAAGTGTATTTTCAATTTATATAATAAATAAACATCTCATCAAAACACCTTGTTATATTGGTACCATTGTATTTGGAACATCTTACGTCACGTGTTTGTTTTTGGTTTTGGATTAGTATGGATATTTTTAGTTTTCGATTTTGTTTTGTATTTTAAATACGTATTTTTTTAGCTTTGGTGAAAAATTTCAACTTAATTTGAGTTCTATAATTGTTATTCAATATTAAAAAAAAAACATTATTAAAAACAGAAATTAGAGAATTCATGAGCAAAACAATTGTCAATATGGATATTTTGATAATGTTAATGCTCAATACTATTATTAAGTTTCTAAAAAGGTACATAATGTTATTACTTATGGTTTACTATGAATAGAATAAAAAATTGTGTACGGTAAAGCTCATTCTTATTTTGATATTTGACTTTCTAACCTCAAAACCGACCGGCCATAGATTTGGAGCGTTTTGGTGGCCTTTGAAAAATTTAAACTTTGAAAAATAACTTTAGAAAATACATATATTGGTATTTAAGTCGGAACGTCACTATTGATGCAAGACACCCAATATTATAAACATGCTTTACAATATTTCTAATAATAATAAACCTACTACTCATTGCGCTGTAAATGCTTATATTGTACCTACTTACTTCTATTAAACCCTTGTTATTGCGTAATGTACTCACTTATTACACTCCCTTTGTAAAACATAATATGATAATGTAACTACATGTAGGTGTATCAGGCGTCAATATATAAATGAATATATTAATTAATTCCCCGAAAAAAACTCGCATTCATTTACTATACAAAAATTGTTTCCGATAATCGATTATTAAAGAATGAAAAAAAAGGACAACTTTACAACCGAAACAGACAAGTAGATTAAGCACATCGCTAATAACAATAACGATTATCATAGAATCTTTTGTTTACCACGAGAGAACAGAGGGCTCACCTAGTGTATTCTCCATCAGAGTCGCACAATGGAACAATCTCTCACAGCGGCGAGGTAAAGTGATTAATATCTGACGAAACAAAGCAAGCATGCTCGAGGGAGTTTTTTAAAAAGAGCAACGGGACCGTAGGTAATTCAATTTATTTCACATTTGAAAAATTGGTTACATCTGTAGGGCGCCCCGTGCAAACTATACCGACACTTTGATGGATCGACGGCGTCTCCACTTCTCCAGCAGAATTTTACAACACGGACATAAAATTCACTAGACTCTAACTCAACGCTTACAAGCAATTAAACAACATAATTTCGGTTGTGATGTGCGACGGAGTCGGTAACTGTGCACTCTATTCAAAAACACATAATTCTTATTTTCGGTAGGTACATATAATTCATTTACGCCACCGTTCTTTCAATAGTTGGTGGTGTAATGGTCAGCATAGTTGCCTTCTAAGAAGTTGATCGAGGTTCGATTCTCGGCCGTGACAAAAAAAAACACTTTTTTTTAAATACATTTATTTTATCCGGATTTTTTCACGGATTTGCGCTGGTCTAGTAATAAATAACAACTAAAATGTTTTCCAAAATCACGTACAAAATGGTTGTTTTTTACATTTGCCTCTTTTCCTAGTACTTCCTAAATGTATCAAACAAATTGCAATAATTTATATACAAGCTGTCACTACAAAGAGTGTCGGTATAATTCATCAGAAAATGACCAAATGCCTTTATTTGTATTTTTTATGTGATTTCAATTTTCAAGAGTTTCAATTTCCTGGATCCAGAGGATCAATGCCATCTACGGCTGCCTAGGCACTACTCTCTCACTATATCCTATTTATCTATATTTATGTGTCTTCCACACTGTAACAAGGGGCAAATATGCAATACATTATAGCTACTGTCGGTGTAAGTGCACCTCTACTTCCCCTCCCCCACAAACACCCATTTCACCACAAAGCCCTTGTATTTTGGTGCATGCTATAGTCAATAATAGTGAAACTAAAAAAAGCCACGAAGTAATATGAATTTATAACAAGAGATTGACCTCAGCAGTAAATTGGTTAGAGAATGAGCATGCGGTAGTCGTGTCTTCATTCACACAAGACCAGGAAAGGCGTAATTTTCGGAGTCTCACCAGCCAATCTCGCTCGGTTTTTTGTATTTTATTTTTTATATGAATACCTCACAAGAGTCCCAACTGCTCCCAACCGTCTGGAGTCAGTGAGACTATGGCATTCCCAATTGGGGAATGTTGTGAGGCTGAAGGTATTGGGGAGGGGAAGGAGAAGGGGAGGAGGAAGGTTGGGAATACCTGGCTATTCAGATCTGGTCACCGAACACGGCTAAAACCCATTTCAAGCAACGTTTCAATTCTGAATGGTGGTCTTTCACCAGGGCGATACTGAGAGTATCTTCCACTCTGGAACGTGCGCAAATATACTATGGATGTATTTTAAACAAACAGGTGAACATTTCGGGCATTCATTGGTAAATTGAGCCAGAAGCTCAACAAAAACGGTTAACAAAAATGTTCAATGCTTACAGCAACAAAGAAACATTAAAACAACTGTGATATCATTTTAAAAGAAAACAAATAACAAAACATTCCATTTGTTTACAGTGCTACAAAATACAGCGCAATTATTTTAAAAATAAAGATAATATTAAGATAAACTTTGTATTGTTTATTTGGATAAAGTTTTAATAAATATTGTGGAAGCCGAAATTTAAAACAGCAGACACGGACAGTGGCAGGCACGGCGCAGAAGGGAGTATTCACAATACACCATGCGCGAATGTGTTCATAGATAATGTAAGCAAAAAAAATTGCCATGTCTGCACTGCGCGGTGCTGGTAGATGTGAATCGAGCTTCATTAGTTGACAGTTGTATAGGTACTTGAAAACCATAAATCAACACTTCAATAATAATAATGATCGGGTTACTTAGAGCCATTTTCGTGGGAAAATCACCTTAAGGGCCCTTTACAACTAATTTATTCAATCTATAACTTTATTTATTACTAGTGGCTTATAACTAAGATCTATAATTATTAATGAATTTACAGCTATCAACTAACTACTAAGACTTATAACTAGGGACTTACATCTATGACTTATAGCTATCGATACACAACTAAGATTTATAACTAGTGACTTACATCTATGACTTATAGCTAGCGATATACAACTAAGATTTATAACTAGTGACTTAAAACTAATACATATCTCGTATTTATGACCAAGTGGGTCAATTCACAATACTGCTATGTGACTTACAACTAGAGACCGATAGCTAACATATTATTCATATTGACAAATACATGATACGATTATTGCCCGTGCTGTCAGTGGTAAAGTATAAAAAAGTGAAAAATGGTGTAAGTAAATTAAAACAGCATTGAAGTAGAGATAATCAAGGAGAAAAAAACAATTAATCGAGATAATAATAAATGTATGCAAATTCCTCGGACTGGGTAATCAAAACAGCACTGAGGAAAAACGGTCATTCTTCTGGATACGATAGTTTAAAAATGTGAATCTTTAGTTGTTACGCTCTGAACTCGGTTGAGCTGTCAATCTTTAGCAAATGTGAAGGTAGTGCTCCAAGCAAAGTGATGTATTGTTAATACTAATTGTTATTTAAAAATTTAATTTAGATAAATTCAGCTGTTAATGGCATCTGAAAAAAATGGCTGCAGCAAAAGTTACCACCGCTGTACAAGGGCTTCAGAAGCAAATAAAATATTATTAATTAAAGAATTACTAAGATTGGTGGAAAACGAGGAATCCAAAGATGGCAATTGCAGTCAGTGGCTGATGAACTGATGCTTCTTTCCTTAGTTGCTTAAATTATTTGCTAACCTCCGTTTTGAGATGACACACGAATAATAAGAAATAATTCAATTTTTGGAATAACTTATTGTAGTTAATAAACCTCATTGTAATATTTTTATTTACTTATATCTATATATTATGCAGTACCATTTAACATAATATATTTTTTTTAAAGTATAATAAAGGTGTTTTGTATGGTGTTTTATAATGAGGAGTGTAAGGTAGGTTTGAAGAGGTGATACCGTGAATGTGTTAAATGTGGTACAAGTATTGATGTGAATTAATTCTCTTTTATGTTCTAGTTTTGCTATATAAATGTAAATTAGATATAGAATTTGAAGACAAATATATTTTTTGTTTTTGTTTTGGTTACAGTTATTTGTTACATAAGTTACAGTAGGTAAAGCAATATATTTTTAATCATTGAAGATAATATTCACAGAGCGCAAGGTCACGGGTAGACCGTGAGGTTCCTGGGTTCGAGTCCGAGTTGCTACTGTTATCTTTTTTATGGGTCTTTTCGGTTTCACGTTTCATTTTGAGGGTTTTTAACATTGTATCGAACAAATGAAAAAAAATATACAAGAAGGCGAATTACTTGTATTTTTTAAAGCGGTACGGTTATTTTAAAGCTCCATAGTTCGAGATGGAAATTACGTTCTTACTAACTGAAATTGTTTGTAAAGCTGTGGAAAACATGGCGCCAGAGTATTTACTGCTATAGATTTTCGCTTTGTATAAACAAAAAACCGTGTAATTATGATTATTCGATTCTGTGGTTGGCAGAATCCCAGTTTTTATACTTTGCATCATTGATTTCCACAACACTCAAATCTTCTCTATCAACCTGTATTGATCCAAAATAAAAACATCACAAAACAAGCTTCACTTTAGAAAATACCTGACCCTGCAACAAGCGTTGTAGCTATTCCTGTACTCGACACTGCTATTACCAGCGGCGAGTATGATCGATGGTCGAGATGATGAATGCCAATAATTAGATTTCCATTCGACGCTATTTTTCATCCGGCAGCCAGTGCAGTGCAGGGTGCAGTTTGCAGTGCCGGCGCACGTGACGTGTTTATTTTTCAGTGCAACTAGGAACGATCGATCAACGTGTTATAACAATCATTCAGTGCAATGATGGACTAGCTGTGTAACTGCGGAGGATAAAATATTCATCAGTTTTGATTTTTTATAATTGAATATTGTCGAACTTGGTTATAGCGAGCATGCTTTGGACGAGAGCACGGCTGTAACGCGCAAAAAACCTTTGTTTTTAATTTTAGTTATTACGAATATATATACAAGGTGTCCGGTAATTAGTGGATAACCTTTCAAATGTGGCTGTGGGACCGTTCCAAAAATTAAATATTATGTTTAGTAAAAGTCCCACGGTTTTCAAGTTACTTGGACTTTTTTGAAATTTTCTAAAATTGATACCATTGCTCACTCTCTTCGGTGCCATGGTCACATTGTCACACAAGGATTTTTCTCAAATTGTTTTATTTTATTTTTTATATTATTCTTGAATAGCAGTGATATCAGAAATACATTACTATTCTTGCGATACGGCGGTATTAGAAACTTTCAATTTGTGTTTTGATAAATTTTCCCCTAAGTTCGAGCTCTAGTGCAGATTTTTTTTTATAAAGGTCTGGGTGGCAATTGGTTTAAAAGTAACTCGTTTAAAAGAGATTCTAAAATGGTTTCACACATGCTATTTATTTTTTTAGAAACAAAGATTATTACTAGATATTATTTTGGATAAGGAGCTATTGTTACTGAATCTTTTTTTAAATGGGAGAGACGAAAATACCCGAACACATCCGTTAGCTTCGGCTGACCTCGAAATACTAAATGAGATGACCCGGGACAAACTTGACGTATGTGAATCTTTTGTGGGTTTCGGGAATAGTTTTTTTGTGGTGATAATATAGCGGCCGTATCACGTACGTTCGTATGGGTAGGGTTAACGCCCTTTACTTACAAATGATCAGGGGGCTAAGTCTGTACCTTTTGCGTTAGCTAACGCAAGTTGAATTGGCCATAAACAACACATTTTAACTGTCTGAGAGTCCGTATCGCACTAACAAGTTAAGTTTGCGTTTACGCTAAGAGACAAATGCATAACGTAAACGCAAGAGACGACGAAGCGTTGATGAAAACTGTCAAATTGCGTTGTTTATGGCCGATTTAACTTGCGTTAGCTAACGCAAAAGATACAGTGGCCCCCAGTGACATCGGCTGTACTTCACGGATAAACCGACCACAAACCACCATGAACTGTAGATAAACAAAAGGCGACTTAATGTTTATAGTTGGTAACACATCATAAAAGAGCACGAAAAAAATAAAATACCTACATACTGAATATTTAAGGATTTTTAAATACCTTTTTGTTGGAGAGTTCCTTTGGGTTGGAGTACGTTTGATAGTAAATTTACTGTTTATATTGAGGTTTTAGCTGTCTTAAATATTTCAGAACGCACTGTATTAACTTTATTAAGTAAACAAAAAAAATAATTATTTGTGACCTCTGAGAGACAAAAACTAATATTCACAAAATATATCCTTATCAACTGTAATAGCAAAAAAAAATATTTGACATAATATCGTTACAATAATTAATTAAATTTAAAAGATCTTCGTAGGCTTGAAAATAACCTCTTAAATTGCTAAACGGGGCTTCTATCGGGTGAGAAATATTATCTAAAGAGATAAAATGATGGTCGCTAAATCTGTGTTTCTTATCTGTTTGATTGAACTCTTGATTTAAAATATCGACGATAAAAAATCGACGCTAGCGGGCCGGTTTAAATAACGATTTAATTCCAAAATTCATTAAGACGCAGGCGGGCCGACGAATAAAGAACATCAAAGAAATAAAGAACGGAGCGTGACAATATTTCAAATAATATTATGATAATACACAGTAAATTATGCATACATATTAAATAAATTCTGTACCATAACGCCACATTTCTATTCACGCTCGGATCTATCCTCATCCGTGCATCCATTCGTCGGTTGCTTTAGAATGTAGAACTTTAGATTATTTTCAATGGATGCCAGCATCATAATCACCGCATATCCGCGTTGAACATCGCGTCGCGTCGTCAAGCACGTCGATAGCACTCTCGTCAAAGTATAGTCAGCTCAAGCTTCCAGAGATTTCTGTTGTTTGGCGCGTTACCGCGACTATCAACTGCACAGTGTGATAATCTTCACATTTGCGCTTATAGGTCGCTCAATAAGGGTTGAGGTGACCAACAAAAACCTATGATAGCACATATTATGTACTCTGTACACTTCCAACGACGATGTCCTTGTGAAGTGTAACCAAAGAAACACTTTTTGTCTTGGTTACGTCTGCTAATATTTTTATTGGCGAAAAAGGCAAGAAAAGCAAGACCTACTTTGTCCAAAATTGAAAATTTGAAAAGTTTATGCAGTTATTCGAAAAGTTTTACAGTGTTCTTTTTGTTATTAAAAACGAACCATTTCGCTTGAATTTTCTTTTCCGAAGTCGAATAACAAATTTTGCAAAAACTTTTGCTTTATGCAAAAAAAGCATCTGCCCGAGTACTGTGAACATATAACCGTACCATTAACTGCACATTTTGAGAGTTTTCAAAGCGCGTTAAATATGCAGATGTGGGCCCGACCCCGTACAGCTTATCAAGGTTACGAGGGCTGGGAATTAAACTCACCCCGTAAAACGAGACCCTAAGAATAATAAAATGGCAGTTCCCACTTTAAATTTGAATGTAGGTCGGCCTCTCAACTTAATTGCCCTCTTTCCGATTTATTCGTCGGATGATAAGACTTCCGAATGTCTTTGAAAGGAAAATATTTGACGATGGCGACCAAGGGTGCCTGTTATCGTCATCAAAAATACTTTCTTTAGTAATAAAAAAATTATGTTCAATTTGCTATTGGCGCCATTTGATTGTTTTAGAAAAAATAAACTAGACTACATTCAACTTATTTATATTAGTTTTATGTGATGTATGAATAAAACTCCATATTATTACACACACATCAAAGAACGTGTATTCTTGATAACATACTCGTACATCATGGAATGCTAGAAATTTCTTACAAATTTCCAACAGAGTAACGCAAAAGCATGTTGAAGAAATAATACGGTACAATGGTTAAACGACATCTTACTGTAGTATACTATTGAGCAGTCTATTATCTTTGATTTAAAGTCACTGGTCACCAGACAATATACAAAGTTTTTCATAATTCTCGCTCTCTCCAATGTAGGTATAATAATATATTATTATATTTGTACATATATTTTTTTGATTACTTGGATTTATATTTCTAAATCAATGATTTACCTATCTGTGGACATTAACTTTTAGTTCGCCGGAATTGCACATCGGATATGCAAAATTTGTATTCGTTGAACGCTAGCGTAACCAATCGGCAATATCAAAAATCATTTCTCTGCTATTGTGGGGAAACTACTTGTTAGATATATTCAATTTTTATAAAGTTATTACGAAAATAGACTGTCAAATTTACTATCGGCACACTACGGAAGTATTAGATCGCGGGCGCTCGGCGTTCTAAAGGTATAATTGGTACATTTTTGTCACCCTCTTCTGTTTATACTAGTATTAGGACTGTTTACGTATCGCAAAATAAATAATTCAATGCTACATTTATTATTATCTACTATTAGCTGAAGTACCCGGCGTTGCCCGGGGTTATTAATAGTTTGGAGTAGAGTTTTATAATTCCTAACCCTACTCCTAACTAGTAATTTTCCTCTTATTTTGAATGTCAAGTGTGGTAAATTCATCAAGTACCAAAATTTGGCTGTAAGGGTGGGAATGATGAAAGGGATGGGGGTGGTTTTTCGAAACCTAATGTAGACAGTGACCTTCCTTTTGTTTTGTAGATCAAGTGTGCAAAATTTCATCAAGCTAGGAATAAAACTGTACATTTGTATACAAAACAAACACACACCGCCCGTCCGGGACATTCTTCTTTATATAATAGAGATAGAAGATGAAGATATTTTAAAAAATTCATCCACAAAAACAGATTAGCATAGAGGTGATGTACTGTGTCTGTCTTGCTAGGAAATCCTGTGTTGAGAGCAGGCATTATAAAGTTTGGCTAATCTTATATTATTGTGTGCAAGACGGTCGTTTCGGTACGCATTATCAAACTGTTACTCGGTCACCAAGAATTGAGCGGTTTGGCTACATTTTAATTTAGCGATCGTTGTTTGATTTTCAAAAGCTTCAATTTTCCGTGTTAATTCTTGGTTCAGGGTTGAGGTTTCCGTACAATGCAGAACAAAAGTTTGAAAAAAAATCTAAAGTAAAATACACTTTTTGGGAAAAAAATCAATTTCTTCCCGCCACGCCGTGCCAATTATTCGGTTTGGGAATAAGGAAAAGTTGCATGAGTTCCGGACCGGACCGGAGTTGCATGAGGATGAGGACCGGAGAACATGGTAAATGCGGAATCAATTTGAAAACCAATGATGCAATTTTGCAACTGCTTTTTGGCAATGAGTATAATGAAACCAATTTAAAACTTTTTCCACTTCTTGAAACAAACGTTGCAAACATGGCTATATTTTCTTCAATTCATTTCAAGTGGTCCAATATTTCGGAATTTTCTGAACAATGTTTAATTTGTGTTTGTGGCGCCATCTCATGTGAATTTAGCAAACTTTTCAAACCGCCCTCGTATTAATAAAAGGAAAGGATTTCTTACCGTGGAACTGCTCGAGTGTCGAGTGTCGCGTCGCCCTGTGCAAGTGTGGATGTGTAGAATGCGGAGCGTTCAAGTATGGACTTCATGCGAGCATGTGTATAAAGATAATGTGATATAACATCACGTGTAGGGGAAGCGGGGTCGAGGAATTCCACGTGCAGTTAGGAAGGTAAATTCCTCAGGATATGAAATATTTCGCGGAGCAGACTCGCCCCATAACTTAATATGAGGACGCCATCTACGGGCTATAAGAACCGAAGGTGGAATATTAAAGAAAGTTTCGCCTGTATGCATGGAAATAACGCTAGCGAGCGCCGATTCCGCCCCGAAGCTAAGAAAAAACTACTCCTTATTTCCGGCGTTCAGGAATAAAACATGCCTTGCTTGCTTGTAAATGGATGGAATATTTCGTATTTTATGCAATCTCCTCCCTGCGCTGCATCGCTATAAAATCCAAATGTGAAATGTTCTCATGACATAGTGATGTGAATGTGCCCACGATGGGGTGTCTTATCTTCATACTTACCAGATATATCGATATGAAACACTTTATTAGCAGCAAAGGAGCCGGTGAAGTCTATTTTTCTTCTGATATCATTTTCTATGAGAGGTTAGTTATCATAAAAGTAACCAATAACCAGCAGATTACAGCCCGGAACAAAGCAGAACTACAAACACTCGAACCGATTTTGTAAGTTTCGAAGTAACAACGTGCAGAGGTAGTTTTCCTCGACGTCATTTTCTATAAATCTTCGCTTAATTTTTAATTATTATTACTTTAAAACTGTTGTCAAATATAAACTTATATTATTTCTAATTTTAAACTGTCAATTCATGGTGGAATTTCATAATAAAATGATTTTTTTTTTACTAAAAAACCTTTGTAACCTTTTCCACTTATTTATTTTCGACCGCACCGGTTTCACCCTATCACGAGCATCGTCTGTGATATGGGGAAACCGGTCCGGTCGAAAATAAATAAGTGGAAAAAAGTTACAAAGGTTTTTTTATGAAAAAAAATCATTATAAACTTATATACTTAATTTACATAGTGCCTATTTCTAATGCATTATTCACGTTATTCTATGTATATTTTATTTTATTTCACCGCAAATCAAGCTATACATTTTAATGGTATACAGTTAACAATTTCGGGTTTGGGATTTTTTTTTTTTTGATTTTACGGATTTTTTCGTAATCCTCTAACTAGCTGGGGCTTATACAAATACCCCTCATGTGTTCTGGCTAACTAGTACTCCGGCGCTTTGGCCTTATTACTATTACCATCTGATGGTTTATTTAAATTGACTGAATTTATTAATTACATTTCATGACTTTTAGGGAAAAGATCTTATAAATAAAATTAGATTAGATAAAAAAACCCTAAACAAAAACTGGGAAAGACAAACATTTAGTTCTGAACTATTTCTTTTTTTAAATTGTAATATCTTATTTCTGTTTTGTATATGGTGTGTTATCTTGTGACCTTTTTCTCATTTAGACAAGAGAACAAATTTGAAAAATAAAATGTTTTGACTGTCTTACTTAACTAGGAAGAATTTTCCATTTTTAGACCCTGTATTTGTTGTACTCAACGATGTGGCCAATATATTTCAGTTATATTTTACATAATGTTTCGATAAAGAAGTTCTACACCAGTAACTCTATCTGTTTACAGTATTTTGGGGAAGCGACTATAAATACACATTTCGAAAGAATATAGTATCTTTCGTCTACAATTTCAATACCTTGTTTAGAATTCAGGTTTCTATAGCATAAACAGATGTGTATTCTTAAACATCGTACCTATACTCGTATTATGTAGAACATAGTGGTTTTACTTCATTTTAATCCATGAGAAATGAATTCCAGCACGTATTATAATCCCGTGTTTTTGTCATCAATTCAACGACGATTAATACAATTGAAACATCGACTCGATTCTCTTAACGTCACTGATTGATCATCCCATTCTCATATAATCCAGTGGCTGCTCGATCAATAAATAATAACGATGGCTGCAATTGGTTTTCCATTCAGAGATTGATTGCTTTCGAAGTTGAATCGACATCGGAATTATTCGAGCCATCTATTCTCAACGCATTAATTCATGTTCGCAGTCTGAGTGCATCTTAAAGAAAGCGCTACTAGGTAGGTGACGATTAATAATCATAATCAAGATCTTTATACCTAGGCTAGATAAAAAATACGTCATATCTAAATGGGTTTTATAAGTCATATTTATTGGAGAATGGTTGGATGGTTGTAGAACGACTGAACCCCGAGGAGACACTTGCTAAAAGTTATTTATATAAAAAAAGGAAGCATAATTCTGGGTAATTTCTTGTGAATGAAACTTTCTGGTGTCTGGTCTGCGGCAGGTACCTTTTTTCTGGCATCTGATGACTCTTTATTACATAATATCCATTAATGTAAACACCACACAAGAGTCTCACTGCACGGAGCCAGCGTGATTATGGCAACCTTAATTTATTTTGAATTGCAACCGAAATTTGTATTTATTTGTAATATATGTACGTTTATTTACGCTATACAGGGTTTGGAACCGGTGACATCTACGCCAAGTATGAAGGATCTTACCGCATTTATGTTAATTGGTTATATCCAGCAGAGTAAGGTGTTGCGTGTCATTATTTTTAGCGATTGGACCCGATTCCCTTTCCTGAATAAAATTATATCGGTCTGGGGCCCGATTTCGGTTCTTTTTAAAGATATGACATTGCCTTTATCCTTGGGGTTAAAGACATTTTGCTTAACTGCGGTTCCGATTCAGAGTCAATGACAATATATTTTTAGAGTTTGTGGTTTAATTATCAATATTATTAAAAATTATAGGTGCATCACACAAACTTAACACGCGCAGTTTATTATTACTTATTTTACAGGTGTAGTTTATTATAATTTTTAGAATTTAAATCACTTTTATCTGACATTTCGGGCTTTTGGCTTAGGTACTATACAAACATCGCAATTTCGTTAATTTAATGACATTATTGTCCGACAAATAACTCACCAATAGTGTTAACATTAACTATTTACTATAATATTTAGTTTTCTTTTGTTAAGACTACGCAATTTTTTTTTACAGTAACTCCACACAGAAGGTCCTGAGGGTAATAATTTCCCTCAAGGCCTATATCATCTTTGGGAATGACGTGTGGAGTGTCTTTTAGAGGATAGGAAGGAGTAAACCTAGGTGTTGAACCCATGTTGTAGGACGGAGGAAACACAGAGGCCGGCAGATCATTCCATAGCCGAGCTATTGAACACAAGAACGAGTCGTAGAAGCGACACGTTCTCATGTGACAAATGTTGGGAGCGCATTTGGCGAATATTGATATTTTTAAAGAATGACAGCTGTCATTCGAGATAACCGGAACCGCAGTTTTGAGTCTTTAAGTCAAGGATAAGGACAAAGAATCGATCCCTTGGTTTCCAACGACACCATAAATTCATGACACAATCCTACAAAATCTCTCACAACAATAATGATTGTGATTATTTCATTCCAGAAGAGGTCACTACATATTTATATGTGTTCACTTTATTAATTTTCAAGCCAAGACAGATAACACAAATATATATAAAAAAAAGGGAAACTGGTTCTCTCCATAAACTCGTCATTCTACGCGAATTTTCGGTTCAATCGAATCCAACAACTTGAAAAAACTACCTACCTAGAAGTTCTAGAAGGACAGGTGCCGCGGGAATAGAAATAGATTGGAAAAACATCAATCTCTTTCGTCTTTTCTAGAAGTGACGACGCAACGAAATCATGAATGATTTTTAATGAATATAACTGAGCCTGCATTTATTTATTACCGCCTCATTAGCTCTGAATATGAAAACAGCATCATGTATTCATATAACATCAATTAAATCTGACCGTTTTTATTTGCAACAGACGATGATTAGATTTCGTTGCCACGTTTTTGGCAGACACGTACATTTATCACAAATAATAACAAAAAGACCATCGGTCAAGGTCCCACGGGTTTCATAAGGTCTAGTCTAACTTTTTCAGTCGATTATCTAATCGAATGGTCAGATAAAAACGTTAGAATGTCAGACGGTTACCGCTGACCGTTAGTTGGTAGTTAACTGTTTTAATCTAGATTAGAGTTAACCGCCGACTGTGCCATCCGCAGTTTGAAACACCTCTTTGATCTGGGAGGGCTTACTTGGATAATGTGGCATACAGTTACGTACAGCCGGTTTTCCATGTGATAAGCGAACAATGATTACCAAATATGGCCCAGGGAGAAAATATCCAATAATTCTAATACAAAATAACCCTAGAATGGAAGCGAGGAGTAATATTTATTCTGTCTAACTTCAAAACTATTTTTTTCACCGAAGTGCCGGCAGATCGCGCTGGCTTTCTCCAGTTATGCTTTCCTTGAGTTCTTTCCTCAGCAATGCGTTTTTCTTCATAGTGACAGGTCGCGTATTTTTCTCGAAGGAAAGTTTAATATTTTGTTCACTGAGAAGTTTAACATCTCATTGTATGGTGGGAACTATTGATTGAAATTTACTGATCGCTTCTCAGATACAATAAGCGAGTGAATTATGTATATTTTTGATCAATTTGAGCAACAACTGGGTTTATTACGAATGATCGCAATATCTATTGCCCTAAACGACAAAGACCTATCAAAGATTTTCAACAAGTCCTCCATTGATATGCTTGGTGTACCCTAAGTGACCAGCTCAGGTACGGGTGCTCCATCGAAGCCAGAGTAAAGTTTGTCTCTGAAGCTGGGCGTAGAGTCCGCAGATACATTAATAGTACACAACTACTAATCATATACAAATCGCAAGTGCGCCCCACTGTAGAATTTGGCAGCCACCTCTGGTCGAGAGCCCCAAAATATCTGAAAAAATCCCTTGACTCTGTGCAGAAACGGGCGGTCCGTTTGATAGATTTTCCTATCTCAACAAACGGATAGGCTTTGGAGCATTGACGTCAGGTCGGAATGTTGTCCTTGTTCTACCGGTATTTTAATGGAAGATGCTCCGAGGAACTAGCGTCATTGATCTCTTCGGCACCGGTGCACAGTCGGGAAATATACCAAACGTGCGCCCAACATTTGTACACGGTTGATATTTGTCACTGAGAATGGGTCGCTTCTACGACTCGTTCTTGTGTTCAACAGCTCGGCTGTGGAATGATCTGCCGGCCTTTGTGTTTCCTCCCTCCTACAGCATGGGTCTCTTCAAGACCCAGGTTCACTTCTTCCTATCATTATATTATAAACATTATTTCCCACAGGGCCTCCCGTGTGGACTTGCTGTAAAACAAAAGCTAGGAGAAAAATGCCCAATTTAAAATTTGAGTAAAATTTACTCCTCGCTTCTATATTAATGGACTAAGGAAGAACGTTTCCATTCTAGGGTAAAAATTAACATCCTTGAGGTTTAGTGGGAGTTTCGATAAAGGGTCATAAGTATAAAATATATCAAAATATCACAAATAAATTCTCATTCAAGGGGCTTAGCACTACGTCGCCTATTTCTTATAGCTAATCAAGGACATTACATGAAATAATGATGTGGTTGAACATGTGGTCAGGATGCAGTAGAACGTAGAAATTCCAGAGTAAAGACAAAGCTAGGAAAAGCCGCTGGAGAGGCTGAGCAAGTAGTCCCACTGGGCCGGACACCAATGAGCACCTTGTCGGAGAAAGGGTCACCGATTCGGCCAAGGAAAGGAGATGATGATTAATCTATCGATTAATAAATTACTAAGCCTAAATTTGAAGCAACGAGGAGCGGGGGAGTTTAGGTAACCCCTAAGCAAAATGCTTTATTTAAAAGACTCGGGAATCTTGTTTCCTCATACAATAAAAATCTATTGTATTATAATTTTGGTTGCTAATACTTCCAAAATATGTTATTTAGGGTTCTCAACGTTATTAAACTACGCTTGTAAAAGATATTTCCCTTCCTTTGGCCTAAAACCCTATTTTATAGAGATAATAATGCCTTGGGGAATCCAAGCGAGGACATTTCTGTTATCATTTGAAATAATTAAAAAAAAAAAAAAACATATTTTAGACTATGCCGCACGTACAAGACCAATGTTACAAGGAGGGATTTTATAATATACACTAGCTGATGTGTGCCCGGTCTTGTTCGGATTTTTTTGTTTGTTTTTTTAATAAAGTCATGAAGTTGTGAAGTTTCGCTTGTCGTCTGGGTGCCATAATTGGTTTGACAGCGATCTACTATCTCTAAACAAAGAAACATTAATTTGAAAAATTTATTTTATTCCAATTTTATTTTATATATTTAAATAAAAAAAAAGTTCTTAAGTAGGTATCTACTTGCGTTTTCAAATTTAAAAATATTCTACCCAAATAAACCTTCTTTTGGATATGTAATCTGTGGCTAACCATAGTGGTATATCTATGGGCTAACCTAAATAAAACATGGCGGGTTCAATGATTTTCATATTAATTTTAAAAAGTTATAGCAACAGTTTTACGTATCGGATTTCATTCAACTACTCTCTAAACCTTCCCGATACTAATAAGAACAAACGGTGCTATTTTCAGCGAAACCGGTAGAGTAATTTCCGTGATGAAATCACGGGATAATTGTAGGATTTGTTAAGCTCAAAGTTTTTATGCTTGAAAGCTGAAAGGTTTTAAATTAAAATTTAAAATAAACGTAATTTTTTAAATAAAATAAAAGATTATAAATAAAAATATTGCCACGGCCAAGAATCGAACCCCAATCAACTGCTTGAAAGGCAACTATGCTGACCATGATACCACCAACTATTTTATCATTATATATGTACTGAAAATAAGAATTACGTATTTTAGAATTAGCCTGTTACGTACTCACATCACAACAGAAATTATATTGTTTGTAATAGATATTTTATTACAAGATTTCATGTAAATTATTTGAGATCGGTCAAAAACTACCAGTTACTTAGTTGCCTACCTATCCTATCTAGAGTTTCCTAGATTGATTTATTGACCGGGCGAGGAATATCGTCAATATAATACATATTTAATTTATTTATTAATCTAAAAAAATAATGACAAAATCAATCAATTGAAAAGCATGTGCTTTAACCTTAGAGTAACAATATTATTACTCTAAGGCTTTAACTAACAAACCATAAGTGATAAGGTATAGGTTAGATAAATTATGTTGTAAAGCGCCTTTGAGGTGATTTTTTCACGAAAACGGCGCTATAAAAATAATCCGTTTATTATTATCACGCCGTTTTTCCGCAGGGGTAGACAGAGAGGACGGACCGCCTAACAACTCGATCTTGGCATACACTTCTTGCTTCATTCACATTCATTAACTTCTTTCTTTTTCATTCGCTCTATATGCCCAAACCATCTAAGCCTCCCTTTCTTAATCTTACTCATTACGCTTACACCAGCCTTGCGTTCTTTACGAATCTCAACATTTTTCACACGATCATAACATGGTTTTACCACACATACGCTTCAGAGATCTGATTTCTACAACATTTAGTCTGCTTTCATCTTTCCTCTGCCAGTTTCATGCCTCATTGATATACATCAGGGTTGGTTTCAGCACTCCATTCTGAACTGCTAGCTTCGCTTCTTTGGACAACTTTTTGTTAGCGCCAACCGCGTTAAGTTCTCCGTTATTGGAGTTTCCTGCATTCACCTTTCTTTCAATATTCAGTTTTTCCATCTCTCGTAAACATACTTCCTAAATACACAAACTCATCGACCTGCTCCAAGTATTCATCATTCACAACTATAGTGCACACTGTTTTCGTACTCTCTCTCTTTCAAACATCATTAGCTCATTCTTCATACATACTTCGTTCATCCTAGATACGAGGGACTGTAGATCTTTCATACTGTTAGCAATCATCTCCGCATCATCTGCCTGTTCCATTTGATTCAACAAACTTATCAAGGTCTTTGTTTATTTATTTTTTTAAATATAATTCGTATTATATGTTTCTAACGAAAGTTCCACAAAATTTTGAATATAGAACGATGGATATCAAAATCACAACAATGCGGCGGGTCCCTTTGTACCCCCTAATTTCCTCCCCCGCTCCCGGGGGCGGCATTGTAATAAAGCGTGGATAATACATAACTCATTGACCCTCTATAATTACGTCAGTACCTAAATAAGAAACGGCCATAACTTGTGGTTTTATATCAAAGACAAATAATAATAACCGTTATTACTTATTTATTATAATGTCGCCTTGATGACATTTGCAACGACGTTGGTTATACTAGAGCACTGATAGGTTCCCGGGTTATCGGAATTTTTTTATTTACTTCGATAAATTTGCCTTCTTCGGTCTCCTTGTAAGTACTTATAATATAAAATAAATAATAATTGGATACCATAATGATGACGTATCGCTATTTATTATTGACAAAAACAAAATCATTATATTTAATAGTGTTTTACTATGATTAATCGACACATTACATTATATTTGATAAACCTCATAACATTTTGTCTTATTTAATATTTTAACTTACAAGATTGTCCAGTTTGCTGGCAGGTTGCCTTGAAGATTTACTCATTTTAATATCTGCTTGTTTTATAAGATCGGAAGAACATAGCTCGAGACTTCCATGGAAATAATATCGGGTTATCAAATCACATGACTGATATGTGGTGATCTTGGGAGAGTGATAACGATTCTATTAAACTTGCAAACTAGAATGAAGTAGTGAAACTTCAACTTTGTTGACGTTTGTTCGCATGTGCTACATAGAAACACAAAACATCTGCATGCATTCACTTCAAATAGAAGCAACAAAATACCCAGGCCTTCTCTGCTAACTAAATTATATAAATAATAAACAAACACATGCACATATGGCGTACGAAGGTCCCCCGAGTAAACTTGTTTCATTCAAAATTATGCATGGATATGACAAGCTATTGTAAAAAGAACACCATTGTAGCTTACCTCTGTTGCTTGTGCATATCCTACCAGGACAACACACGAGAGCCATAGACAAATCCTTAAATGCATTACACTAAATTATTCACTCCGTGAGTCGAAACAATTCGACCTCACTATTAGTATACACAAGATAATAGATCACCGCACAAATTGTTTGATAGTAGCACATACACAACACACGGAGCGGCGAACAGCGACACAACCTTCCGGGTCGATGAGAAAAGTCTAACTGGCGGTGTCAGCGGCGCGCCTGTGTTCATAGCCCACTATGCTAGGAATGTGCGCACGCGTTTGACTACGGTCACGGTGACATCCCGTCAGCTTTTGGCGCCATCTTTTGAAAAACACATGATAATATTCGATGAAATCATGAATCATGGAGATTGATCAAACAATGCAATAATGTTATGCTGTTACTCCCGTGAATTCTTTAATCTTGTGTGTTGGCTGTATCTATTTAGGGATCTATTAGGGGGAAATAATTCATCCACAGTTTTCTTCATATCAAGTCACTTTCAGTCCGAGAAATGCTTATTGAAAAAGTAATGAATTTTTTTTTATAGACTTGGTTTTGAAGCTCTTTCTAAGGTCACATATTAATTGGAGAATATTGCCATAAAATGATAGATAAAATAAAATAAATATTCAATGGCTGGAGGTGACTCCGCTACCCTCTGATTAGTTATCTACAGATAGCACAGAAATATTAAAAAATCTTTCTTAATATTGCTAATGATGTAATAAATGAAGGAGGAAGAAATTAAATTATCATCTTTGGTCTATTCAAAACACTTACACAAAAAAAGCTATGATGGTGTATGTAATCTGTAGAAGGTAGAACCTGCAAAGTGCTTTGTGGGGCACGGGCATTATGTAGATATTCTGTCCCTGTTCTACCGATACTTTAATGGAAGATGCTCTGAGGAACTTGCAACATTAATTCCTTTGGCATGAGTGCACCACTGGAAGACTCTTTAAATGCGTACCTAACATTTGTACACAGTTGACATTCGCCACGTGAAAATGGTTCACTTCCACGACTCATTCTTGTGTTTAATAATAATAATAATGTTTTTATTCAATTTCTAATACATTTACAAACATGTTATATTTAATACGTGAGAGAAATTACAGGTAACTATTTAATATTTGTAAAACAAGGAAAAAGAAATATACTAAAAATAAAAAAATAAAATTCAGAAATATTTAAATAAATTCAGGCAGTGGTGAAGACCGCGTCAATGAGAAGAGATTCTTTCAAGAATCAATAGAATTTCCCTTTTGAATCTTTCCTCACTGACGCAAAATATGTCGATATCCTGTGAGATTTTGTTCAGGAGCAATATACTCCTCCCCACCGGGAGAACCATTTGCAGGTTGGTTCTACAGGTAGGAAGATAGAATAATCTATGACAACGCTGTCTTAGATAGTCATCAGGAACATAAAGACTTATGCGTTCCAAAATAGCTGAATTCTCTATGGAGCCTCGCAGCAGTCTAAAAAAGTGGGTAGCGGCATACCCCTCTCTTCTGAGCTGCAGGGAGTGAAATCCAAGCATGCCCAGAAGAAAGTTAGTTGGATAAAGCCACGGATAGAGTCCGTACTCCCTCATGTAAAGAAATCTCAAAAACTTTTTCTGAACCCTCTCTAATATGAGGGAGCACCCCGTCTTGTGAGGATTCCAAATAGCCGACCCACTCTCCAGCCTACTACGGACTAAAGAGAAGTATAATATTCTAAGAGTACGAGTATCCCGAAAAACCCTCACGGTCCGAATGACAAATCCTGACATTTTTAATGCAGATTGACATACCCCTTCGATATGAACACGAAACGTAAGTTTACTTTCATACACGATTCCAAGATCCTTTATAGTAGAAACACATTTGAGATTATGACTGAGCATAGTATATCTGTGGTAGGTGAGACTAAATGCTCTGGTGAAAGACAGGACTACGCATTTTGAGATATTGAAATGAAGCTGATTTCGTAGGCTCCATTCAGAGATGTTATCAATGTCAGCTTGAAGACGTAGGCAATCTAAAATATTTCTAATTAGTAGAAATAATTTGAGATCGTCAGCGAAAAGGAGAAAGCGAGAAAAACGGATGACTTTAGCAATGTCATTAATGAAAATAGAGAAGAGAAGAGGCCCTAGGATTGACCCTTGGGGGACCCCAGAAAAAACAAGAAAATCAGCGGATTGAAAAATTCCGTGTGTGACAAATTGCTTCCGGTTTTTGAGATAACTTCTAAAAAACTTTAGCATACGTAGGGAGAAACCCATTTGGGCAAGTTTTGTTAGTAATATATCGTGATTCACGGTATCAAAGGCTTTGGAGAAATCATTAATTCAATGTTCAATTTGCATTCAATTCGTGTTCAATTTGCTGGCTTTTGTGTTCCCTCCCTCCTACAAAATGGATCTCTTTAAGATCCAGTTTCACTCCTTCCTTTCCTCAAAAATATGATCTATATAGCATCTCCAAAAATAATATAGGCCTTGAGGAAAATTATTTCCCTTGGGGCATCCTGTGTGGAATTTGTCGACTAATGTTTTATTGGAAACCGAATACAAACATAACCTATTATTTGAGGCGTGGAGTCACAAAACTCGCTCTGGAAGTTTACGGAAATCTGAAGATTGTTGTGAAATACTATTTGAAACCATAGATCAATGTTTGAAGTACCTTGATTTTGAATATTATTTAATTAATTATAGATTTCATCACTTTTCGTGAACGTATGAAAATCAATAAAAATTTCCAGAGCAGGTTTTCCAACTCCATGACTCATCTCATGTTTGTGATTGTCTTTATAGTTTCACCCATAAAACTGTGCTGTAGAGCAATCTAGAACCTACTTCAAACATAACCTAGGCATATTTTTGTATTTATTTTGTCATTAAAACAGTTTCCCAAGTACTGAATGATTCCGGAGTTTAAACTCATACAAAAATAAATAATATTATTTCAACATTTCATAAGTAATCTATATGTAAGTGGAATAGTATAATGACACACAATAAAATACGTGGAGTAGCTTTTCCAAATTCAAAGAAGAGGGAGGTGATCTTATCGTGGTACATTGCACCTTTATATAATTTGTAGCGTTTTCCGTTAGCAAATATCCAAAGATAAATGTTTACAGTCAATATAGATACAAGATGTCACATAAATTTATAAGTTGTAATATAAAATAAGTGTGGTTCAATTTTTTACTGTAGATATAATTTCTGTTGAGAATGTTTTCCTCAATAAAGGAACTATATAAATTACCCATTTTCACACTTAAATTAATCAGTCGAATGAAATTATCTCATCGATTACCTAAAAAAAATCTTTTCCAACAGCTACAATGAGCATTACAGTAAATATTAGATAATATATTTATTCTAAGAGGATACCTGAAAAATAATCTTATAAGCGTCTCCCACACGTACGTTTCCACCTGCGTTTCTCGATCTTCGCTCGAAAGGACCGCCGATACGTCCGGTCGGCCTGCCGGCCGAAAAGTGTCATAAAATGCTTTATTTTGGGTAAAAAAAGTCATGACACTTCAGCGCGCTCGCCAATCTGATGATTGACTGATCTTCGCGGAAGTGTATGTGTAATGGGATTCCTCAAAGATCAGAGCTAAGTGTAGCCTTATGCATGATACGTTGTACTGTTTAAAAGTTTTCCTACAGTTTTGACCGTAGACCTCATAAGATAGACGTTGCTATGGCCATTTGCCAATTAAAATAACAATATCATGTCATATTTACGACGATTATAAATTACTTACATATGAACAGTGTAAATTTAGATAGTTTATTTGCAATGTTTCGTTAAAAAATTAAGTAATAGTGATTTTTAAGAATCTGTTCTTTGCTTTTGATTTTCCATAAGCAGTCAAAAAACATAAACATAAAAAAACAAACCTTCAAAAACTTATGTGTAAAGGCATAGCACACCGATCGCTGAGAAAAACCTACGCGTCGGATTGACCGGAGGTCTGGGCGTTCGGATTACAGGTCTCTGCCTTTACACGTACGTTTCGGTGGACGTATTGGAATGAAGTGTGGTGAGATCTTGAGTCCGAAGGGTACGTGTAATGTCCTCTAATGTGTAAAACAATATGAAACCGGTAGATGCAATTTTCTTTGTGTAACACTACTGAAAGGATTAAATATCTCTTAACTATAGCACCTAGTTACTTTCACTATAAAGAACATTATAGGTCACTCAACAAGAGTTGAAGTGACCGACAGACACTTACGATTTTGTGTAATGGTGAATGTGTATGCGTTTCCAACTGCAATGTCTTTTTTTGTAAACTCTTTTTTCTTTTTTAAAAGAAAGACAAACATTACCCGATTACGAATAACCTGACAATATTTGAAAATCTCCTACTACCATCACAGTAAGTAGAAAATGTTTCTTGCGTCGTTTAATTAATTCCACACAGGAGTCTTTGTGGAAAATATGTGTATGATATTTTTAAGGAAAGGAAGGAGAGGAAGTTCTGGGAAGGAAAAAGGTATGAGGGTTACTAGGAATCTGGGGTCAGTGTGTCCAGGAGTGACGGACGTATTATTTCATCCCTCCCACTGAGTTGCAATGTGATGGGTTGAGAGAGTCCAGCTGGATGGGTCAAGGGGTCTTCCTCAACTGGCCTCTCCCAATCCAACCCGCCATACAGTTGGTGGGCAGACGCATCTACCGCCAAGACCTGGACAAACCTCACTCATGAACCCGGGCACTCCTGCTAAGTCACCGAACGTAGTGAACCACTTGGGGTGACCTATGGCAGAGGTGTTGGTTATCCAATTTATATTTTCCAAGGTGACGCTACCCATAACCGTCTCCCAAATTAATTAAAAACAAAACTCTTGCGAGCGTAACTGAGAAATACCCTTTTGTCTTGCTTATGTCTACTAATTATAAGTTTATTTGCATTCTTTAATATTTTGACATAATGTACAAATCATTAGTGAATTTCACAAATAATGGGGAATTAAGAGATAAAGATATTACTTACTTGCTATGCCAGCTTAGGCTGTGTTATGGTAAGCAGTCCATTTCGGTTTGTAGTAATATAAAATAAGATATTTTGTGAACATACATTATATAATGATTAAATAATAATAATAATAATATTAAGTGTTTATTCCGGAATGGGGAAAGGGTTGGTGCAGTCCCACACATTCCATACAAAATATAGATGCAATAGTTATATAAAAATATATGTACAAAAGTTTAAGAAATAAGATAATTATACGATAGTAGGTGAATATACATCACACATAAAACAAAATTTAAAAATATAAATAAAATAACTATCAAAAATTAAATACATCAAAATAACACCTTTAAGGTACTGCGGCATTCAAGTTGCGAGGGGCCAATATCTTTCTCCAGTATCTGTCGATGCTGGAGGCTGGACTGAGGCGGGCTTCCATGATGAGGATATTCCTGGAGCTGTTTATTAAAAAATATATAAAAATATTTATACTAATCACTGTCTATCTAATATAAAAACAGCGCAAGAGTAAGTAAAATTTATGGGATACAGTATACACAATAATTTTAAACAGCAAAAAAATAAAGGTAGAAATACTCAAAAAAATTATAACAATAATATTAATATAATAATATAATGAAAATAAAAAATACTCATCACAGTATAATATAAAGACAATACAGAAAAAGTAAAAACAACAAAGGAATAAATTTAATTAAATTTACACTCTGGTATGCATGATATTTTCGGCAGCCGAAAGAATACTCATTAAAAGGTTTAAAAATAAATTGTATTGAATACATTTCTTGTATATGCTGTTTTTAGTTGGGTGTAACTTATTATATATGAAGGGACTAAGAAACGTATCTGATCTTTGTCTGAATACAGTACAATTGGAGGGTACTTTCAGAAGCCCCTTTGTCGAGCCTCTGGTACTGCGTCCATTAGACACTGATTTGTTTAGGTTGGGTCATTCTTTATAGTATTTCAATAAATATCTATAGTATTGAAAATGAACTTTTTAACTCTGATTGTGTTACCTATAGATACATACTTTCAGATTATTTTGCATTCCACTGGCACTATTTCAAATAGCATCACTGAAGAGATAATACTTAATTTTCTACGATAGCACAAATTCAGATCACTGATTTTCACAGAACAATGAATTTTAAATGATAGAATTCAGTTCAAACTAGGCCATGTTTTGCTTTACCGAACTCGTGAGATTTAATAGAAATATCATGTTAATTAGGAGTGGCATTGCCATAACAGGGGTGTGTCTCGGGAAATGGATGAAGAGCAGTGTTCCAAAATATATGACTAACAATATTATAAACATCCTGTCACTGCAATTCTTTATCTAATCTTAATCCTTGTTTGAAAAAACAGTTATGAAAGTTTACTGTCCTCTTAACCTTGGGTTAAGGTTAAACGAAACGTGATACGCATTCATAGATGGCGCTTATTTAAATATTTTAGACAAAAACACTTTTAGCACGTAATGCTTTTAAATTATTAATAGACGGCCTCCATGGTCCAGGGGTACCTCCATGGTACTTCGAATCCGAAGGTCGCAGGATCAAATCCCGGCATGTGCAAGTAAATTTTATTTAATTCATTTGTGTTGTTTCACAATTAATTCATTTAAAAATACTATATGGTATATTTGCGCATGTTCCAGAGTGGAAGATACTCTCAGTATCGCCCTGGTGAAAGACCACCATTCAGAATTGAAAAGTTTCTTGAAATGGCTTTTAGCCGTCTTTGGTGACCAGATCTGAATAGCCAGGTATTTCCCCACCTTCCTCCTCCCCTTCTCCTTCCCCTCCTCAATATCTTCAGCCTCACAACATTCCCCAATTGGGGATGACATAGTCTCGCTGGCTCCAGACGGTTGGGAGCAGTTGGGACTCTTGTGCGGTATTCATATAAAAAAAAAAAAAACATTAACTCTGTATTTTGTTATGACCTATTATTATAAGCCCATTCGACATGTTACCCAAAAAAAATTCCTCTTATCTTAATGCAAAACTGATACTACAAAAAGGACACGCATTTCGTGGAGTTGTTTTAAAAAATGGCCGACTCCAGTTGATTTACTTGTTCAACTGTAATGTGTTAGACTACAGTCAAAAGGGGGTAAATAAAATCAGACAAATCTTCTTAGATTTACGCATTGAATTTAAAGGAAAGAAAATTACAAAGATTTAGATATTCTTGCTGCAAAATCATAGTTCTAACTATGCAACTAGCACTTTATTCCAAATACGAGTATATATATATTTTTATAAATAGTTGAACTTGGTGAAAATGATCACGGCAATAGCGAGTTCACGGCTATAATGAGCAATTATCCAATGATTAGTTGGTTCAGGCTTATTTTCATACAATTGTTGACTATTATAACAAGGACGTTTCACTGATATACTATACAAATAATTTTGTCAACACAATTTCTAAATACATAAATAGATCATTGGTTAAAAAAAAAACAATTTTCGAAGTAAGTAATAACAGATAAAGGTAGCGGCATAGTATTTGAGCATATGAAGTATGCAGGAGATCAGCTCTATACTATTTTAGCCGCCCTGCACTCCAGCCTCCTAAGACACACACATATGCAGATGGACATGAGTCAAACTGTCATCATATCAATCTTGAAATCCAATCAACTGAATGCGTCAATATTGGGAAATTACCGACCGATCTCCCTGACGACAATGATTTCAAGACTATTTGAAAAAATCTTATTCACGCTTATAAAAGACAAATTTCTACCTTCGATAACTAATTTGGCTTCAAGAGCGCTTCATCAACTGAGATGACCATTTATGAAGTTAAAGAAACAATAGCCTATAACAAAAAAAGAAAAACAACCGTTTATGGGTGTTTTCTAGACCTTCGATCAAGGCTTTCGATCGTGTTTCCCACCACTTATTATGGGATAAACTCATAAAGCGAGATCCCCAGCAGTAGCAGTCAATATGCTGGCTATTTGGTATCGGCAACAGAAAAATCATATCCAATGGGCAGGAGCTTCTTCTAAACCCATATTTCTTAAAAGCGGGGTCAAGCAAGGGGGTAGTATGTCTCTCACTCTATTTAATGTATACATAAACGTCCTCCTACAAGAGCTCAACGATTTACGAATTAGCTGCCATATCTGCGGAGACACATAACTTGCTGTACAACTCCAAAAAATCAGTTATCGTTGTATTTAAACATAAGAAGAAGCCACTAAATATCCCACCAATCTGGCTAGAAGGAAATATACTGCTCGTGGCCTCACAGGTTAAATACCTGGGACATATCATTACAGAAGACAAACGATATGGAAGATATGGAACAACAAAGAAGAGCCATTAATATACCGGAATGCTCTCAAGGTGGTTTTATCACTGTAGCGATGATGTCAGGAAACTGCTTTTTAAGACATGCTGCACTGACCTATACACATGTGAGCTGTGGACGAAATAGTCAGCAGCCTAATGGAACAAGCTGAGGGTGTATTACAACAACGCATACAGGCAACTTCTACAACCTTCAAGGTTCGGCAGTGCCTCTACGATGTTCACTCAAAGAAGAGTCCACTCATTCCCCGTCTTACTTGGCCATCGACTAGCCAGCTTCTGGGGCAAGACAAGGAAGTCAACCAACGCCATTGTCATGGCTGCATCCGAGTGGCTCAGCTCTCCACTCACTGAGCAATGGATGCAGATGATGCGGCTACAATGCTGAAATATGATCACTTAATTTAATTTAATTTATTTTATGTTATTAACTGTTAGGTTTTTCATTTTATTTCTTTTATTTGAATTTTTAATTAATTTTCTTTTTATAAATGTTCATTTTTATATTCCTTTTTTACTTTTTTTATGTACCATATATCATGTAATATGGCAGATTGGGTTTGCACTATTTACCCAATCCTGCTGGATTAAAAACTTCAATAAAATAAATAGCATATTTTTTTAGTAGGGAGGGGGTTTTGATTGAATTTCACGATTTCACATTAATTTGTGGGGTTTCGTGTGGTGCTAACTCTTCGAATTTTGTTACATTTGGGACATGCGGTGTGGATTAACAAAAACTAAATTTTAAAAAGTTCACTTTCAGGGTTTTCAAGAATTACCACAAACATTTTGATTTTTCTTTGTAGTCAACAAGCGGGTCGTACGAAATTGGACACTCGGGCCGCATGAATTGGGCTGCGGGTTGTGCTACACTGGTTTGTGATAAGGAAAAATTTTACAACGGAAACCATACCAATAGTGCAAGCTAGTGATTTATGACATGTGAGGGTTTACAACTGAAACAATACACGCATTGTAATATGATGGACAATTTACTGATATTTTGTTTACTTAATAAATATTAGTTTTTTTGATGAATGTTTCGATTTTTGGTAAGTACTCAATACATACTTTATTCTTTTTTTTATCTTCTCTTTATACTTACGTCTTTTAATTATCTATTGTGTATTATTCAAGCACAAGTTCGCGTCATATTAATATGTGTTTATTTCAGCTGAACAAAGCGGTGAGTGTAATACTCTGTCTGCCATATAAAAGAATACATATAAATAAATTACATGATATGGAAATAGAATATATAGGTGAACATATTTAGCACTTGTACTATGGTGGCTTGAGGAAACCTTTCCATCTATGGTGTAGGGGTGCGCCCTGCCACTGGGCGACGGCCTGGACAAGAGTGTTCGATCTCCGGTAGCGCTGACTCGTCCTGTCTACTCTATGGCATCAAAACAGCGGACTCATGCACCCTTCCCTCTGTGAACATCTGCGTGAACATCGCCATGGAGGCCGAACAGCACCTTGTATGCGTGGTTATACTGCACTCAGAGGGTATTCATCACGCCTTGTGTGTACCTTGTACATAGCTCGCTAGTGTAAAAGCTCATTCAGTATTTCTGGAATAGTTGCTACTTCACCGGAGGACTGCATCTGTTGAATCTCCTGGTGAGAATGTTGGCTTGTACGCTCTTTACTCGTCTTTGGCATTTTTTAACATTTAGGTCATCAGTGACGACATGCCCCAAATATTTTATTTCGCTGTAGATTTTAAGATTGACTCCGCCGAGACATATGAGCGGAATGACAGCATGACCAGTATTAGCTTTGAAAATCAGCAGCGACGATTTTTTAGCATTGTACATCAGCCCATGACTAACAATGTACGCTTCGCATATGGCCAGAAGTTTTCTCATTGATCTTACCAATGGGGCTAGTATGACTATGTCGTCTGCATAGCTAATATTGTTCATATGTACCCCAGCAATATGGCATCCGATTCTTGTTTTGTTATTACTAAGTTGTATTTTACTCAGCTCATCCACGTATATGTTGAACAGCAGGGACATTGAGCATTCTTGTCTAACGCCGCACTTTAATTTATCTGCTATCATTCCATCTGGCAAATTTTTCCTGTTGTTTGTACCACATACTCAATATATTGATAATTTGTCAGGTTTTTCCTCAACTTATTATGACTAACCCTGCCAAATCAGTTTTTCCACAACTTATTATGACTAACCTTGTCAAAGCATGCGTATACTGTTGTTTTTCTGGCTTTATAATATTTCATTGTTATTCTCATACTATATGTGGCTGTATCAGTAGAGCATCCAGCTTTGAAGCCCATTTGGGAGTCTTCTGTATTGAGCTTGTCTTCGGTTAAGTTTAAGATGACTTTTTCAAAGATTCTTGCAATTATTGTGGCAAGAGATATGGGCCTGTAATTATCGAATGATGTCTGGTTCAATTAGCAGCTTTTTGGGATCGATATAATTATGGTTTTGGACATTTATTTCGGAATGTGTCCGAGCCCGATCAAAGGCAGTGAAGAGAGAGGCGAGCAGTGTTGTTAAGTATCCCCCCGTATGCTTTACGTGTTCTATGACAAGTCCATCATTACCTACATATAAGGTTATATTATGTCGTTCCTCACTTGAGCGAGGGGTGGGCAGAAGTGTCCATGAAATCTTTCCCGCCTTCTCGGCCGGCAACTTTCTTCTTCTTTTAATTTGAGGCTGCTGATTGTATTCCTTTGTTGGCCATGTATGTCGGCGTTACAATTGATTTTAAATGTTATCAATAAAAGTGTATATTTTAAAAAATATGTTTATTTAACAAGCAATATTCGTAAATACATTATACATTGGTGAATATATTGGGAGGTAGGTAGGTAGGTACATAGGATTTTTTTTAAACCTCTTCAGATATAACGAGTAACAGTTATAAGGAGCCGATTTAGTCAGTCCCCTCGTACTCATTATAACCAAGTTTAACTGTATAATATATATTTTTATGTTACACCTCACAAGAGTGCCCCTGTCTGTATGAGAAAAGACAGGGGAACTATAGTACTACCCGGCTGGGCAGCGTTGTGAGGCGGATAATGTGAGGTATGACGTTGTACAAATAACCCGTAACCATTTGTACTCGACAGATGCGGTTCTAGACACCTGTCTGCACAAAACTGTAAATATAGGGTGCTGGGTACAAATACACTCAATCTCTTCTGGGGATGTCATATGCAGGTGTGTCACTCTTCTGGTCTCTCGCATCCTGTGCTAAAAGTTGGAGCACTGGGTGAGGTTGTTCTCTGCCTGATCCTGGTCCTGGCGGGCCCAAGCAGGGCCAGCTACCCCTGACTAGATAGGTCCCAGGATTCCCCAGACAGAGTCCAGAGGCTTGGCGAGGCAGCAGATGTGGAGGGTTTCAGGAAAGGTGAAGGCAAGAGAAGCAAAACACTTGTAGTCAACTAACTTTCTGTACCAGTAGTTTCTCTATTTATTTAGAAATATTTTACATCTGTTCCACGTTTAGCGGTAATTATTCAACTATAAAAACAATAAAGAGATCCCATAAAAAGACGAAAAACAAAACTATAACACAAATGACTTGATATAATTAATACGAATCTCTCTTGTGAACAGTGATTTGAATTTATCAAGGATGTGTCATCTTAGGAATGCATAGAAAATATATAAAAATATGAAAAACAAAACTATGAAACAAATTAATCGATTAAAACTAATGCGAATCTTACATATGCACATTGGTAAAGCTCCTTATCAAAGCTGAGTAATCCTTTCATCTCGTGGCATCAGCATCTTAAAAAGTGTAGAATGATTACACGTCTGTTACACTGAGCCCTACACCCATAATGTAAATGCAAATTCACTTCGTGGCATCATTTTACATTAAATATAATTTGTCTATGTTTAAATGTCATTATTTTTTCAGTATACATTATATCCTGATGAAGATTTCATCATTGGTTTCGAAACATGTAGATATTTATTTATTAAAAAAATATTTAAACAAAACAATCTATTATTATTTATTTTTATAAACAATAATTATTAGCCTGAAACACTCATCCAAATTGAAAAAAAACCTTCCGGTAGAGCATCTGACCGGCAATCAGAAGGGTGCAGGTTCGAGTCCTGTCGGCGACATTTATCTTTTCTCGGAAGGTTTTTTTCAATTTGGATGAGTGTTTCAGGCTAATAATTATTGTTTATAAAAATAATTGTTACCCTTTGCGCTATGCACAAAAATCTTGTCTTAAAAACTTTAGTTTATCAATTAATAATTATTATTATTTAGTTCAAACATTCACTTAAAAGAAATGAATATCATCGATAGTACCACTATATTCTATATAGATTATAGATACATCGAGAATGTGGTGAATGGGTTAACACTATGAATCAATATTAAAGAATATTTTTCCAGATGCACGGTGACAGCAGGAAAATACCGAGAGGACATTGAAAAACAAGTATTCATAGAAATATTTTCATAACATTTTATTTAACAAATCAGTACAAAATTATAACATACACAACAGAAATAGATAGATAATGATTTACTCAGAGGAAAACTATCACAAAATTAGTTTCATCACCAGCGTGTGACTGAAATTCCTAATGCATCATCCTACTCTTACTCATACGAGTTACTACCAATTATGAACAAGTTCGCGAGATTTATTTATCCTGAACTCTGTTTAAGTTCTTCTACTTTGTTCTTGTTGCTTTCTAGAGACTTCTCTTGTCCTTGTACTTGCTTCTCCTGGGAGGTTCCTTCAGTAAGATCCATCTTCATTTTAGCCACCTGCTCCCTTTGCTGAAAATCATAAACAATCAGTTACCATTTACACGTGATTCTGATTTTACGCAGGGAAACGTTCCACTGGTGATTAATACATATAAAATATATTATATGTATGGGAAATGTTGGAAGCTGCACGTATTACTATTCTATCGTCTATTTCTATTTGGTGCAGCTAGTGCACAAGTCACGGCCAACTAACGTTGTATCAAGTAATAGTTGAAACTCGGTAGAAAGGCCTGAATATATGTATTATCTTAGTCACACTTGATTGAATACACTTTAATTTGCCCTTTGGACTGCAAAATTATTAATGTTGATAAGGCATTTTATCTATTGATACTTGAATATTTTTTATAGATCATTCAAAGAAAAATAATGTAGTAATTGAAAATTTTTTAATATAAATAGTTAAAATATCATAATATAAATTTGTTTAGAACCACTTAAATTTAATATAAAAATGGACCGGTTTCGGAAGTACCGATCCTTCGGCAGAAACATATTAAGACTGAACTAAGATACAAAATAATGATAAACATACATGAATATTTAGGTGTTGGAGTGGGAGCCGACCAAAGAGGAAGGTATAATTAGGGGGTTTTCTGGAGGAACAAAGCGATTCACTGGAAAAATATCTAAAAGAGGAGTATACGATAAATTTACTTTATGAATATGAAAGTTAAAATATCATTTGAAATTAGGGTAAAAGTAATGAAACATGCCCTTCAAAGAGCTTTCATTTGTGTTTCAGAAAGAAGCACAACCCAAGAAATTTTGTATCGAAGGTGTATACAGAGTGGATTAATTAACAAATAAAACATATTTCTTATAACCAAATATAAATTGTTGCACAACACGTGCAATAACCAAGTCGAGAGCTGGTATTTCACAACCCCGAGCCAAGAGCCTATATTGCACCACAAATGCAATACGGATCCGAGATTTCACAACACGTGGACATAATGTTCGCGCCGCGCGCCCTATAAGAAGCATATGCACAGCGGTATGTGCTTCTTTTTCACTTCAACCGCAGAATGGACAACATGTCCTCGCTTGGATACCTCCACCTGCCACTACCAGACAAGAATAGTCTTCTACACCCAGCAACCGCTGACGTCGCCACTCGCTACCTTAGTCACCGACAATACTGGCTGGTGCTATAAGTCAAGTACGGTCGGAGTGACAACATCTCCATTGGGAAACTACCAAACGCCTTTCTCATGAGGATTCGCAAATCATAATAGTCATGCGTCCCTGTGTGCCGATGCCTAAATATTTACACTCTTTTTCTTGTGCGGGTCTTACACGTCTCGTACAAGGTTTATGATTTTGAATAACAAATATGACAAATTTTAATTTAAAAAAAAAAGATATTGAAAATGAAACCTTATGAAAATTATATTTATCTAACCCTAATGACATGATATAATGTACCTGCAAGTAGAAGTATTCCTCTTCATTGGCAACCTCCATCTTACCGAAGGCGCCCCCAGCAGCCCTGATGGAGCCCCCTCCCCCGCCACCACGCCCAGCCCCCGAACCTAGCTCTCCCAGCCCGCTGGAATTCATCCTGAAATCAATAATATAAAAATTCTATTACAACATTGACATGACAGTAATCACCTTGCATTTATACAATTTTAACTTTCATCCTTATTCTGTTGAGGTAATTCACATTTTTTTAAAAACGATTTCTCTTTAGTCATAAACAACACCATATTCTGCATTTTTATGGGCTAAAATCACACACAAGGATTTTGGTCAATTCGGGTCAGTGTCAAGTTGACAATTGCTATTTTGGCCAATTTCTTTGCTTTCAAAGCATCAACGCTGATAAAAACTATAGCAGATTATATGTGAGGAGTGACTGGACCGGTAATAGTCACATCACACAAAATTTGGTATTATTAGTTTACAAATTAATCATGTATTACTCACGGGTTGTCCTCAATTTATCAAATACATAAATTTAACATACAACATTAAAATTAGATACATGTTAATTTTATATCCTGTTAGCATCATATCGGTTTGTAATATAAAAGCATTTATCCTAATATTCATTGAAATGTTATTATGTTTAATATTTAATACATTACATAATTCGATTTGAACTTAGTGCTTAAGTTATTGTGGACACCGTGACAAATCTTGCTGTTGTGGCAATTATTATAATATTTTATAATATTCTTTAACATAATAATAATCACATTACAATATTAATAAATCTAAAATACGTGAACACCTCGGTACAGGGTCTCCTAGTGAGGTGTTCACGAAACACTATACATAATATAAAATAATTTACAGTACCTTATGGTATGGTACTACATTATAAGCAATAATATTTGGATGATTTGTATAGCGCCGTTTTTGTGAAAAACCACCTCAAGGGCTCTGTACAAAAGATTTTTTTAAATGCCGTTACAGTAATCAAGACATGAGACTACATAGAAGTTGCCTCTGTAGGAAGGTTTCTACAGACTTGGTAAAAAACCCGATGCTTACAGTCCTATTAACTTGACTTTTTAGCGTAAGGTCCGAATCCAAATTAACACCATGGAGTTTTTGGAATTATGTCATTGCCTCAAACAGAAATTGGTCAATTATCTAAGAAATGTTGACATTTGTTTGTGGCTGCCCATGTAAACTCGGTCTTAGAAGGATTCAGCTTAAGCTTGTTTGAAGACATCGAAAGAGTTATTGCTTCTAGACATTCAGCTATGCGATTTTTGAGACTGTTGATTTTGTTTGGAGGGCAATAGAAATAGACTTGCTGATCGTCAGCGTAACAGTGAGACAAGAGACCAAATGACTTGATAATTTGGGCGACATCATTTGTAAAGAAAACAACCCCTGGGAACTCAATCCACATATAATAAAATATTGTTTATATTATAATAAATGACCGTAAAATAAATAGAAGTATAGAAATAATTAATAAATAATTTAAACATTTTCAATTATTATTTCATTTCTGTAAATAATATTATTTTCAATTCTCAAAAATATTATTTAATTATTAATAGAAGGACTTTACTACGGTGTAGGTAGTATAAGTTAACTAGTCTAGAAAGTTAACGCTAACACTATGCCTCGACTACATGATAGCAAAACCTCCCAACTCAAACGTATAAGCGATTGTGTAGAGGGGTAGTTCGTACGCTTTGGGCCAACGTTGGCTCGAGTTCGGCAAGTTGGTCCGAGATCGCTCCGGTGGTGAACTAGTTGGCCCAACCTTCAAACTAGTTGGCCGAACTCGCACAAACCGGTCTCCACACATTGGCCATTTAGTATGAGTTCGGCAGGCTATCCTGATGAACATGCTGCGTGAAGTATAAAACATGACTGGACTATGTTTACATTGACGAAAAAAGACTCAAATACGCAACTAACCCCCAAATATGCATTATGAATATAATGCAAATAATAATAATTGGACAATTTGTATAGCGCCGATTTTCATGAAAAATCACCTCAATAGTGAAATGCATGTAATCCGATGTACAATCGGGGCTAGTTGTTATATTTTTTTCCACTGCAATCTGACTCACGGTGTGTGTAAAAATAAAATATGGAGCTCAACCAGGCGCAACAGCTATCGATACGCGGTGTGGGACTATAAAATTTAAATTCGTCATATTTTTCTAACATTTTGAAAGACAAAAACATGTGACAAGATATTTTTTCTTGTGAAGTTCAAGAAACAAGATTTTGTGATTCCCGATAATCATTATTTCATGGAGAGATATAATGAGAAACGAATTGTGCCAATAATATTATAAATTTCGGGAGATTTTCTATGAATATCGGTAGATCGATAGATTTTAGCTAAAATGGCATCACTAGTTTGGAGTTCGTAATTGGAATGCTGGCCTTATCGTATAGTTGCCTGATTTATAGTCACTATATGATCACTCAACGTCCCAACTCCGAACCGTGTTCGGGTTGTGACGTTGAACGATTGTGTGGTAATAGCACTAGATTTAAGACAACTCATAGTTTGCAGCAAATGATACATTAGTGTGAGATTATCATTCCAGGTTTTAAGATTATCTCACATGGACATAAAGAGTGCACAGGGCGTTAATGAAATATTGATAAATTTGGGATTAACCCATTGAAAGGAAAAGAAAGACATTATTCACCTTTTGATTAGATTTAACAGTTTTTCTTGTAATAAATACACAAAAATAATCTTTTCTCTTTGAGCAGTTTGAAGTATGATATAACATACCTACCACATATTTATCTTACGTCACTTTTTAGCATTAGCTAATGAATAGAGGGAATGATCAGCCAAGTAGTTCATGCATCATGGAGGAAATAAATAATATCAGTACCTACCCAATTATAAAATATTTTTTATTAAAATCTTAAGAAGACAGATTTGGAAGAACTGGGACACGAACCCGGTATATTTTGCCAATGCAAAGGTAAATATTATTATTTTGCTTTATATGCTATCAGAAAGGTGAGATCCCATTGTATAAAAATAAACCAAGCGAAGAATGAAGAAGACTATCAAAATAGAAACTTTGCAAATGCTTGTCTAAAATTAGTATGTACTCATATAGAAGTTCAAGACAGTTTGATTGTGATGAATTGAAGGATATTATTATTCACCCGAACATTGATTTGATAAAAAAATTATTATGTGTGTCAATAACCCCGGAACCTGAGACGCTTGGCTGAGATTCAAGTGTGGAATTCGAATCACACAGCAGGTACAGACTCAATTAATTTTAAAGAAGGTTAATAGGGTTATTATGATGTAAATCTTAATAAATTGGGTTATTATGATGGTTCTTGGTTTGGGTTGAAACCCAAACTAAGAACCTATTGTAAATATAATACAGTATATTAATTGCATATAAAATAGGTTGTTAGGTTCTTAGTTTGGGTTTACAGAGAAAAACGAAAAACTAACCTAAAATTTCTATACAAAAACTTCAAACTTAACTAAGCTTCAAATGAATTTGTAGGCATTATTTTGCATTTTTGCGTATGCCAATATTTTTTCTAATTTTTAGTAATCTGAAACGGAATTTATTAAAAAAAAAAAAAAAAACTATGCGTATTAACAGTGGGGAAGATTGTTGAATTTTCCTTGTTAGTAAAGTTTTAGAATTCAGACTCATTCATAATTAATACCTATAAATTATTGAAATAACGCTTCGTTGTAACATAATTATAATAAGAAAAGAGTATTTACGTCGGCGGAGATGCAAAATAATGGGTATAAATTCATAAAGCTTGGTAAAGTTTGAGGTTTTTATATGGAATTTTTAGGTTAGGTTTTTGTTTTTTCTATTTAAACCTAAACTAAGAACCTATTTTATATATAATTAATATACTGTATTCCATTTAAAATAGGTTATTAGGTTCTTTGTTAGGGTTTAAAGAAGAAAAAATAATTACACAAAAATGAGTCTAAATTGTAAAACTTTATTTTTATCAAAAGCAATAACAAAATACTTGCAAGCTGCGTTGTATGGTTGTAGTACTCAAATTTTGTTATTGCGTAAGACGAAATTTTACACAAATAAAAAAATAGTTATGTATAGGTAGGTACTTAACCTTATATTGTTAGTGATCGCTGAACAAATCTTTGCAGGAAATTTAAATAACTTTTCCATTTTTATCACAACTTATCCGTGTTCTCTGCTTCTAGAATAGAATGGAACTAAATAAACAACACGCTGGCGAAGCCGGTAGATGGCTATGGAGATCTGTTGTTTTCTTCTATTTATTATTGTATTTAGATTAGAAGACGAGGCATGAGACATGCGGTTTAGGAATAGATGCGTACCATTTTTTTTTTTTTTTAATTTTTATTCCAGAAAAAAGAAAATAACATTTTCACTTACTTGACTAGAATTTTCAATTACATATTTTTTTTTTACATTACATTACTGCATTATATTACAATTCGATTAATCACTACATACAATATTATTATAAGATACAATTCTATACACTTTCACTATTTTCTTGTTTATGAATAAAAATGAATAATTTTTTTTAAATTTACTCACACTTTTTTCATTTTTAATGTCATCTGGAAGGCAATTATACAATTTGCCTCCCTCGTAACTAATGGATTGCTTACCATAGTTGGTATGGATGGTGTTTAAATATATGTTATCGTGTTGTCGTGTAAAATGTTTATGTACTTGTGACGTTTTAATAAATTCTGTATTTGTATGTATGAGTTTATTATTTATTTTGTATATAAGTAGACATATATTGTATTCATATAGTTTTCTTAATGTTAACAGTTTTGTTTCCGAATATAATTTTTTGTGGATGTTTTGGGTCCGTAGTGAAATAATTTTTTGATTACCTTATTTTGAATTACCTGTAATTCATTAATGTATGTTTCATACGCATTTCCCCAGATTTCAATTAAGTAATTTAGATGTGAGTGTACGAGACTATAATATAGACTTTTTTAAATTTAATTGGTAATAGATATGATAACCGGCTAAATACGTTAATCAAGGGTGTTATTTTATCTTTAACATTTTGTATGTGTTGTTTAAAAGTTAAATGCTTATCGATGCACAGCCCAAGATATTTTTCCTGTATCAAGATTTGCTAATCGTTTTTTTCAATTTTTAAGGGTACATGAGGAGGAATTATTTTACAGGTTGAGCTTAAAATCATGTATCCTGTTTTTTTAATGTTCATTGTTAGGATATTTGATTGGAGACAACTGTAAATTTTTTCTAGGTCACTTTGTGCATTTTCTAGTAAGATGTCTAGATCTTTACCCCAGTAGAATATTGCAGTATCATCTGCGTATAGAAAAAGTTCACCGTTTATATCTAATTGCGAAATATCATTGATGTAAATTTGGAACAGTAAAGGTCCTAGTATGGATCCTTGCGGAACTCCATAGTTTATTGGAAGGTGGTTGCTATTTTGATTGTTAATGCTAACGAATTGTTTTCTATTACTAAGATATGATTGAAATAGATTAAGAGCAGGACCAACTACACCAATTTTCTCAAGTTTCTTGAGAAGTATATCATGGCTTACTGTATCAAAGGCTTTTTGAAGGTCAACTAGTATAGATAAAATATAATTTCCACCATCGATGCCGCTCCTAAGTTTATTGATTAAGTCGTTTATTGCCGCTAGTGTGTTCGATTTTTTTCTAAAGCCATATTGTTTTTTATAAAAGAATGATTTTTTTAACAGAAAATTGTTTAATCTTTCGTAAATTACACGTTCAAAAATTTTAGATAAGATTGGCAAGATTGAGATGGGTCTGTAGTTTGAGGTGTTCGTTTTGGACCCACCTTTGTGAATTGGTATCACCTTGGCAATTTTACAGGCGTCTGGAAAAGTTCCCTCTTTGAAGCATTGATTAATTAATTTTGATAATATAGGAACCAATTCCGTGGAGAGACTTAGCACTGTCTTATAATTTATTGTATCGTAACCGGCACTCGCATTTGATTTTAATGATTTTAATATTTTGCTTATTTCTAATTCCGTTGTGGGTTTAAGATATAAAGATTCTATACTATTATGTACTAATGTTATTTCATTGGTTGGTTTATCTACGACTTTATTACGTATATTATCAGCTAAGGAGGAGCCAATATTGCAAAAGAAATTGTTAAAGTTGTCGCATATCTCTTCATTGTTAGTGATTATTTCATTATTAATTAATAATTTAGTACAAAAATTATGCGCAGTATTAGATTGGTTCTTAAGAATATTGTTCATTAACTTCCAAGTTTTTTTACTGTTATTTTCGCATTTTTTAAAAAGATCACTGTAGTGCCTTTGTTTTAAGTTTCGTTTTTCGGTAGTGATGTTATTTCTTGCTTTTAAGAGTTCTGTTTTCAATAATATGTTGTTTGGTTGTCTTTTTAGTTTCAGATGTAGTTTATTTCTTTTATTGATTAATTTTATAAGGTCTTTGGTTATCCAATCTGGGTTATTTATATTTTTTGTTATATTTTTAGTGGTGCTATTGGAATTAATTTTATTTCTAAGGTAGTTTACAAGATTATCATAATTTGATACCGATTCAGCATTCATATTAAGATTAAAAGGATGTTGGATGATATCATTCTTTAGATTATCAAGATTAATTTGTGTATATTTTTGGGACGACTTTAAGGATGTGTTCTTAACATATGTGTGGATTATATCAAGGAGTAGTATATTGTGATCAGATATGGAATTATCACAGTTCGTTAATGAGTATGATAGTTTTGTATCGGTAAGTATATGGTCTATGATTGTGTTTGTAGTTTCTGTGATGCATGTGGCGTGTTTTTTGTTTATTTTGTTCAAAAGAGTATAATTATTTAATTTAATAGTATTTTTGTATTTACAAGTTTGTGTATTGGTTGAGTCAAGCAGATTTATGTTGAAGTCTCCAAATACAATACCTCTTTTGTATGATTCTAGATGACTGGATAGTGTCTCCAGGAAGTCTTTGAAAACAGTATTTGGTTTTTTATACACTAAGCCTATTTTTATATTGAGCTTGTTTACTTGAAGCCATAGAAAGTTATTGTCGGAGTCGCACGTGTTATTAATAACATGGTATTCTAAGGAATCTTTTATGAATATGGAGACTCCGCCCCCAGCTCCCTGCGGCCGGCAGGATGCTTCGTGTTTGTATTCTTCTAAATTGACGTACTTCAGGTCCGCTTCTTTGAGCCAGGTCTCACACAAGAGGATGATATTAAAGTTCGAGTTTGTAGACTTCAGTAGGCATTTGATATCATCAAGTTTCCCTTTCAAGCTTCTCACATTTAGGTACATAAAAGAGAGTGAGGTTTTTCCCTTTGATGTAGTTGGATGTTTATGTCGTGATATTTTGTTTATTCTGATGTGCTTTTCCAGTTTTTCTGAAGAAATATTTTTATGAACAAGAAAGCTCTGGATGGAAGGTTGTTTACTTGTCGAATTATTCATAAAAAAGTTGTTTGATTTTCAGCATATAGTGGATTCCTTTCTTCTCGAGTTTGTGGGTTTTGCTCTGAAGGATGTGGGTGTTCAAAATTATAAGCTGATATTTTATCAATTTCAGTTTTTATACGTGATCTTGTTAAGGTCATCATTTTGATAATTGTATGACTATTCATTTTTTCGTCCAATATGGGCCCAGTAAATTTGCAATAATTTTTAAATTCTGAGATGTGAGATTTTATTTCAGAATTCAATTTATAGATGTTTAAATATTTGTTTTTAATAACTGGATGTATCAGGACATTTGTATGGGCTAATTGTCGAAGAGTATAATACAGGTTGCTTAAAAAGTTTTTAGGGGATGTCTCATTTTCCCCGGCTAGTATGATTACAAAGTCATTTTTGTTTAAGTTCTTACTTTGTTTTATGATGTTTGCCGTGTACCAGTCGAGGGTTGCTCCAGAGTAAATATAGCTGGAACAATCCACACCTTTAAAAATTTTTTCCAAATGTCTTCTTATTTGATGGCCCGCTTCATCTCTAAAAATACGTAGTTTTATTTCCTTCCAGTGAAGTTGTGCTGTTTTAATTCTATGGCGTGTGATGTCTTGTGCCGGAATAGGTGTTTTTATTTCTCCATGTTTGTTATTAATGTTAGAGAAATGCATTTT
>JAHDVE020005857.1:0-67005 GCA_022606495.2 Halesus radiatus | reverse complement strand
TTGTCTCATTAGCTAAGTCGGTTGAGCGTTGTCCCGGATAGGCACAGGACCTGGGTTCGAGTCCCAGATGCGACTGAAATATTTTTAGTATGTGTCCTTTCATCCGGTTTCCTCTTTCATTTAGGTTATGTTAATATTATCTTCTTCAATGATTAAATATTATGATGAGGTTCTTAAATCTCAATAAAAATAATTAATAATTAAAAATAATTGTTATTAACTTATTAAAAAATACTGTATTCATTTCCATCCATTATGAAATATTTACTTCCATACTTTGTAGGAAGTAAAAATATTAATATATTATCAGCGTGTCATGTAAAACATCGTATCAAGTTGTGGACTCCACTCCTTACGTACATACACTCATTCCGTGATCACGTATCAAATACCTCAAATAAGTCCGTATCTTCTTTGATGATCGGGCAAAAACTGACTGGAGATGGAACAAACTGCATCACGTATCATATCAGAGCGGCGTATCGTGTGACTGCGCATCACACCTGTTCACACTAGCGTTCATAAAACGCGTTGGTGACACTGATAAGGTGATTTTATACTGTAAAATGATACATCCCGGCTTAAGAAGTGCATATTATCAGTTAACCGATCTATTTGATAAAAATATTAAAAACATTAAAATTGAAATTTTGTTCTTAAAGTCCAGTAATGATGAAGATGACGATGGATCTACTGAAGAGATAAAGTGATAGAGATGTGTCGTGAGCGTGTCAGTGTGTCTGAAGTTAACTCAATTTTCCTTACTTCTTCATACATTTCATATACCGAAATTCTTTCTTGAGCCGATAAGCAATTTAATTTTCCCATCTGAAGCCTGGGAGTCGATAGATCAAATGTAAAGCAGTTTCCTGTCAATTTGGTATAGATAGTACTTCTAGAGATTATCTATTCCGTGGGTGAATCAATTGCAACAGTAAAAAAATTGTCGCTGAATTTGTTTTATTGTGATTTTCCTGAAAAATAAATCATTTGTATATTTTTTTACAAATTTTAGATACTGCACAAAACATTTTATGATTTTTTTTTACAAAAATACGCCACTTTAAAATATATTGATTCATCTATCATTGTTTTTTTACGATTATCTTTTTTCAATTTTAATTAATTTATAAAATTAAGAGGAACGGCTGCGCGGCCTGTTTCATGAAAAACTTAATTATGGATTTTTATGCCAAAATACACCCCCAAACCGAATGAAATTTTTTGAAAGTAAAAAAAAATAGTAAATGCGTTGTACGGAATAGCAGTATTTTATTTATTTTTGTTTTAAATTATAAAATATAGGTACTTAAAGAAATCAATTTTTCATGATTGTTGAGGCAATTTGGAAATTAGTTGCGGGCTTAGAGTTGTAATTATTATACTATGTAAATATGATTACATAAAAAATATATACATATAAAAATTTTTTTTTTTTTAAAATAAAGTTTTTTCGGGTCGATATTTTAAATTATAAACGGAAAATTAAATTGGTCGTTTTTAATGTAAGTTCATCATTATGCTTATTTTAACACATTTTTTAATTTTTAATTTATTTTATCTTTCATTATATTTTCATAGTAGACGTGGTAAATATATATATTTTTTTTTATATCACAAATAGCCCCTAAATACTTATTAATGCTGCCTCTGAAATCGCAAAAATTCTATTTCATTGATGGCCATTATTTTGTTAAAAAAAAAAGTTTTCAAAAATCCCTCTAATTCGTACTAGATATCGGATATATCTTTAATGAAAAAAGATCACTCGATTTAGGTGAGTATTTTATACAAGCCATATATACAATTCCTCTTAAGACGTTTATTATAAAGCTGTTTTTTTTAGAGTTAATATTAATTTTAATTTTATTTAATGCTTGCTCTTGTAGGCAACCAAATGCTTCACAGTATCTTGAAAGTCATGCTTAAATACTTATATATATTTCTTTCAGCCATTTACTATATCATAACGTATGAGGTTACCTATGTTTTGTAATTTTACGCCATAACAATTATATCTGTCCTATGTACGAGCATGTCTTAAAATAGTGTGTTTTAAAACTCAACTATTGTACTTTAGTAAATATTTATTTTTCAAGCATTACGATTAACTTTTTTTATATATTAAAAATAAAATCATTGCATCGTTATAAAAACCTTGAAAGTTTTCTTGAATAATATTTTACTCTCTGCATCAACATTAAAAACTAATTTCAAAAAATCCCCAGGGACGGGAGCGTAATTGTTTGGTTTCTCTGAAACTGCATCCTAGAGGAACGCGCACTCTGATTATAGACTTGCGTGACCTGTTTATTTTATTAACAAGTGCATACACGTCGTCAAATAAATCAACACACTTTTACAAATATTAAATTTGCGCCATTTAAAATTTTCTTGACAATTAATGCATATTGTTTTTGTAATTAAAATTTCTAGAAGCTAAACAATTTCCGCAACAGAGCAGTAAGATTCTTTTTCCAGAGATTGTGGTTTCAAAATTATTTTTTTTTATTATTATTTCGTAGACACGTCGTCTCTAAGAAGTGGAATTTTGGTGTGGTATCCACTTGTAATCACCAAAAATTGTTTTAATTAGGTGTTTAACAAATATTATCTATAATCCACTATTTAGTGTCTATAAACTATTTAGTGTCTATAAACTATTTAGTGTCTATAGACTATTTAGTGTCTATAAACTATTTAGTGTCTATAAACTATTTAGTGTCTATAAACTATTTATTGTCTATAAACTATTTAGTGTCTATAAACTATTTAGTGTCTATAAACTATTTAGTGTCTATAAACTATTTAGTGTCTATAAACTATTTATTGTCTATAAACTATTTAGTGTCTATAAACTATTTAGTGTCTATAAACTATTTAGTGTCTATAAACTATTTAGTGTCTATAAACTATAAAGTTTCAATAAACTATTTATTGTCTATAAACTATTTAGTGTCTATAAACTATTTAGTGTCTATAAACTATTTAGTGTCTATAAACTATTTAGTGTCTATAAACTATTTATTGTCTATAAACTATTTAGTGTCTATAAACTATTTTGTGTCTTTAAACTATTAAGTGTCTATAAACTATTTAGTGTCTATAAACTATTTAGTGTCTATAAACTATTTAGTGTCTATAAACTATTTATTGTCTATAAACTATTTAGTGTCTATAAACTATTTAGTGTCTATAAACTATTTAGTGTCTATAAACTATTTAGTGTCTATAAACTATTTATTGTCTATAAACTATTTAGTGTCTATAAACTATTTTGTGTCTTTAAACTATTAAGTGTCTATAAACTATTTAGTGTCTATAAACTATTTATTGTCTATAAACTATTTAGTGTCTATAAACTATTTTGTGTCTTTAAACTATTAAGTGTCTATAAACTATTTAGTGTCTATAAACTATTTAGTGTCTATAAACTATTTAGTGTCTATAAACTATTTAGTGTCTATAAACTATTTAGTGTCTATAAACCACTATTTAGTCCACAATGGAGTGCTGATACCAACCTTGATATATGGCAGTGAGGCATGGAACTGGCAGAGGAAGGATGAAAGTAGACTGAATGCTGTAGAAATGAGATCTCTGAGACGAATGTGTGGTAAAACCATGTATGATCGAGTGAAAAATATTGAGATTCGTAAAGAATGCAAGGCTGATGTAAGCGTAGTGAGCAAGATTAAAAAAGTGACGCTTAGATGGTTTGGGCATGTAGAGCGAATGAGCGAAGAAAGGAGTATAAGGATAATATATGACGCGAATGTGAATGGAAGAAGAAGCCGGGGACGCCCGAGGAAGACATGGCACGATCAAGTGAATCAAATACTCGAGTCGGGCCATGACAGAAGTCGGAATAACAGAAGAGAATATATGAGGCGTTCTATGAATGTGAATGAAGCAAGAAGTGTATGCCAAGATCGAGTTTTTTGGCGGTCCGTCCTCTCTGCCTACCCCTGCGGGTAAACGGCGTGATGGTTAGTTAGTTAGTTAATTACCACTATTTAGCAAATAAATATCGACATTTTTTGAAACGAATAGTATTTGTTTCGAAATACACTGCATCCCAATGGCAAAAGATAAAAGTCACCTACAATAATGCATACCGCCAACTATTCCGTCTACCAAGATACTGCAGCGCTACAGAAATGTTCCTGTAAGGATAAGTGCACTCTTTCAGGGCACTTCTCCACCACCGCATGGGAAGCCTATGGTGCAGAGTAAGCCAATCCAATAATATCATCATTACTGTCACGGCTGCAAGGATGGAGTCTCCATTGGTGCCCCTTTGGAGATGGGAGACCATCAAATATCCACCATTAACTTGTTCATTTTTTTTCCTCTCTTAGTGAATGAACTTATTTAGCATATTTTACAAAGTAAGCTTCTTCTATAGTTTTCATTTTTTTCTTCCTGTGGTTTTACGTGCCTATTGTTATTTATTTGTTTGCATTATTATCACTTTTGCAACGTATTTCATTACACTACACCTGCATACCTTCTGGAACAAAGAACTATTATTATTATTATAATTATGAGTTATTTTATTTATACCGTATTTGCACTACAAACATTTCATTTATATAGCGTCGTTTCCCCGATGTTCGTTATGAATTGTATTGTATTTTAATGTTTTACGAAGAAATTAAAAAATGAAGTAAGTTTCTCTAAAACATTAAAGAAATGTCTAGTAAATTAAATACTACTGATTCATAGACTTCATTGACAAGTCAGCTAAGCAATTGAAGTGGTTTGGTTATGCATTGAGAATGCCGGAAGACCAACGTCCACAAAAATACTGAGTGCAAGAGGGAAGACGTTAAAGTTGGGAGAAGTAACTCCAGAGTTCGAGGATAGACTGAGCCTAGTAAAGGAAGAGGCAGTTGAAATAATCAGGATAAAGATGCCTTTTTTACAATAAATTAACACAGATGCCCTGAGGAAAATAATTTCCCTCGAGGACTATATCATATTTGGAAATGCTGTGTGGGGGATCTTTTAGAAGATAGGAAGGAGTGAACCTGGGTTCACTCCTTCCAAGAGACCTATATTGTAGGGGGTAGGAAATACAGAAGCCGGCAGATCATTCCACAGCCGAGCTGTTGATCATAAGAACAAGTCGTAGAAGCGACCCGTTCTCATGTGATAAATGTCAAACGTGTGAAAATGTTGGGCACGCGTTTGGCATGTTTCCCGACTATGCACATGTGTCGAAGGGATCAATGACGCTAGTTCCTCATAGCATATTCCATTAAAATATCGGTAGAACACGGACAGCATTCCCAACTGATGTCTGTGCTCCAAATATTGCAATCCGTTTATTAAAATAAAACGCCTGGGGCACCTAAGCGATGGGTTCCCAACCGACAGAACCTAACATCTTTCTACAGATATATATATATATATATTTTTTCTTTTTGAATATTATTAGAGAACTACTTAACACGAGATGCCATCATGGTATCTAAAGGTCATCATGGTCAAAGAGAATTCGACAGTGGTTTGTATATTTCAAAACTCTATAAATCGGAACGGAAATGATCTTGGGACCTGAACAAAGTTTCATTGAACTTACAATTCTAAGCATACAATCGGTTGTATGATATAATTGCTTCAAACGATTGATATTCACTTTGTGGCATCATTTTGAATAAATGAATGAAATAATTTTCTTTGTGTTCTATGTATTCCTGATGAAGAAAGCATCGCTTTTTAAATATGTAGATATCTGTGTATACCAATATAGTTGTGAAAACAAAGTAGCTAATTTTGTCCATTTGACTGCCCTAAAACGGGTTTGTCTTCCCAGTTGGGCAGTCAAAGCTTTCTTAGATTTTATTGTTTAATAATGTGTGAAATAAATAAAAGTTAATACTAATCGTTTGAAGAAATTATAAATGAAACAAGTATAGCTAAAAGAGCGAAAAGGTTATATGATAATTCAACACACGTATAAATCGGCACACAATTCATAAAAAAATGAGAAAAAAAACTATCCCGAAAACCTAATCCAACCTAACCTGATTAGTCTTATTTTTAATGTATAAAAATGTTTTTTTTTTAATGCTGTTAATAATGTACATTGATTTTAATTACTTATTGTTATTATTTAATTTTTATTATTCATTTACTATTATTTACTTATTAATATTTCCTTATTTTTATTATTTATTTACTATTATTTACTTATAAATATTTACTTATTTGCTATTATTTACTTATTAATATATACTTATTTTTATTACAGTATTATTCTTTACTTATTACTATTTACTGATTTTTATTAAATTGTAAAGCCGCTCATCTCAACACAGGATTGTCCTAGTGAGATGAGTGGCTAGTGTTTTTGTTTTTATATTAAAATTTAAGAATAAATAAATAAGAATAAGTAAATAAATTATTTTTTTGGAATTTTTGTTTTTTTTTGTATTTCGTACCTTGAATGATTTTACATCACTTTTAAAAATTGTCCCGATTCATTCGTGTGTTATATTATCCGGTCACCCATATAATCAGGTGCAAGTTTCATGAAACAAGCGCTTACCATTAGAGATATATCCACAGATTTTCTGCCATCTATTTTAGATGTCACCAAATGTTTAAAATGTGTCCCCATTCTAACATAAAGTTTCACCGAGATAAATCTATATTTAATTATGTATGCTACAACTAGCTTATACTTAGAGGTGATAAAAAATAACAAACGTCTCGCCGGAAAGCTTTACACGTGTTGCCTGCGAAATAATATCGTAAAGTTCTTTATATCTCCATGTGAAATGATTTCGAGTGAATTTCCCCGGAATACAGAGGCCGGGCTCTCTGTGAATTGAATACCCGCTCGTTCGCACCGGGAGCCGAGAACATTTCTCAAAGATTTATAAGACCGTTCGCCCGGAAGAAATCTGCATTCGAGCTACACCCAGCGTATATCATCCTGACGTTTATTGTACCCAGGGCTGGCGAAGGTGTTAATAAAAAACAAAATATAAGGGCCGCCCTCGAAACCGGCCCTGACTGGAAGTCGATAACTCACAGTCCAGAGATGGCTACCTACACCGAAGAAATAAACCGACGGTAGTGGGTTGAGGGCGTGCCAGTGTTCCCAAAATAAGCTCAACCCACACTAGATGCTACTGAGAGTATTTTTATTTATGCGAGTATCCCGCAAGATTCTGGCATCCCCAAATGGTGTATATTGCAGTGGCGGTTTTCTCTGAAGTGCAATTGTGAATTATAATTTACCACACTACAAAACAGCACGCTATTCAAATTCCGTGCAAAAAAGTCCTCCCTTCCATATTAATACTGTTCTATAGCGAGTCCAAAATGAATTCCATACGTGCGTTTTGAATTTAGCATTTATGAGATTTTCTGTTCTAAGAAAGTGTTCACACAATCCTATACTCATATCGAAACAGTGACAAATCGTGAAAGTGCCCAAACCTTTTGAAATCTGTTACCTACTCGGGTGCGCAGCGACTATGGGATTGGTTAACACCAAGTTTATATGGAATGGAATTTCGCAAATATAAATAAAAAAAATTTGTGTTCATTGTGTTTTAGATGTTATTAAAGTAAGTTAATTACTAAAGATGTTACCTTTTAATATAAAAAAAACGCAGTTTCTTGCGTAAACTCTGATTTTCGTATTTAAAAATATGTAAATTATAATCTACGACATTATATTCATTAACCAGAGATGCTTTCATAAATCGCCAAATTGTATCGTGTTGCTAGGTCGCTAATCTCCGGTGCAGTGATATTATGAAATTCCTTTAGATCTAGGAAAAAATATCAATAATTTTGGAAAAGACGGGATTTATATATGAGGGAATTTTTTTCTCCCTTTTTAATCTCAGATTGAACTCCCAAAAGATATGGCACGAACTACCACCGAAATGTTGTGAGCCTGAAACGGGTTTGAGGAAAAGAATGAGATGGGTGAGAGAAAGGTTGGGAAGCACCTGGCTATTCAAACCTTGTAACTAAACATAGCGCTGATAGTGTCGATTCTGAATAATGGTGGAACAGGGCAATAATGAAAATATTTACTACTCTCTTTATGTGACACCACACAGGAGTCCCAACTGTTACCAACCGTCTGGAGCCAGGGAGACTATGACATTTTCAATTGGAGTGTGTTGGGAGGCTCATGGTGGTCTTTCACCACTCTTGAACGTGCCGCAAATACACTACATATTAATATGAATAAATAAATTATGAAATTTCAGAAATTAATTAATTAAAATTTACTTGCGCACGCCGGGATTTGAAACCGCTACCTCCGGATTTGTAGCCAAGGATCGTAATCACTCAACCACGGAAACCGCCACTCTAATTAACCATTTTTTTTAAATCGAAATTTTTCCTTATGATCACACTTCTGACAGTTTGCCTATTCAGTGGCTATCTACTACTTATGCAGGACCTACGTACTTTGCCAAAACTCGGTTTCGATGGGGAATGTGCGTTTTAAGTTTTCTAAGGAAAAAATTTCCTGTGTCTCCCGAGAAAGCGTTTCAGAAAATCTGTGTTTTGTGTTCGTCTACAATCTATCGAACAGTGCGTAGTGAAATTTGTACAGCGTTTTCTACCGGGAGTGTTTTCTAGCTTATTTTTTTATATGTATTTGGATTATTATAAGAAGGAAGACAATTTTATAACACAAAAACATTTGACCAAGGTTTTATCTTTGACAGACTTATTAAATCGTTTTTTTTTACTTAGGAGAGGGACGTCGGAGGGGTATTAATTATTATTACTAAAAAATGATATCATTGTGACGCAATACGAAAAACATAATGTTTTATAGAGAAAAAATATTTTCTTCTAAATATGTGTAGTTATTTTGTGGAGTCATCATTATTAATAAAAAAATAAAAAGTACTTTGTAAATTATTCTAAAACGAATTTATTATTTTCTAATTTAAAATTATTTTTAATGTTTTAAATATTTTTTACATATTTAATTAATTACTTAACGACTTTCATAACTTATTGTTAATTTCTATGTATGCTTGTATTTTGTCTATTCTTACATTATTATTTTCTGTGTTTATAATTTGTCTATACTTGCCATTACTTTTTAGTGTACTGTGTATCCTAATGAGGAAGCTTCCCTTTTGAAACATATTGATATTTATTGTACGAGACACGTAGAACCCGCACAAGAAAAATAATTTTAATATTTAGGCACCGGCACACAGGGACGCACGAATATTTTGATTTGCGAATTCTCTTGGGAAAGGCGTTTGATAGTTTCCCAACGGAGATGTTGTCACTCCGAGCGTACTTGACTTATAACACCAGCCAGTATGGTCGATCATTGAGGTAGCGGGTGGTGATGTTAGCGGTTGCTGGATGTAGAAGACTGTTCTTGTCTGGTAGCGGCAGGTCGAGGTATCCAAGCGAGGACAAGTTGTCCATTCTGCGGTTGAATAAATTTCTTATACGTTTTTCTAATTCATAGTCTTTGAATATTATTAACCGTTTCAACGTCTAATAAATATTATAGTGGAAAATTGAGCTTCAAAAACTAAATTTTTATTTAACTTTCATTTGTAAGAAAATAATGTGCTCTTGCAGACAGTAAATACGATTACCTGCCTGCCTTAGATTTAAGATCATTTGGATGTAATTTTAAATTCCCCACGCATCGAAGCTCTGAACAAACTTTTGACTCCATTCGCGACGGTTGGTTACGCTTCTATTTCTTGGATCCCCAGAGACAAGATTTGTCGGCAAATAATAAAACTCAAACATTTCCAAAGAATCTTTAATAAAAAATCTTGATTCAAAATATATACTCATGAAAACAAAATAAAATGTATTGCGTATCGACAAACGTTCCTTTAAAATAAACAAATATAGGATCTAACTTAATTAAAAATTTGATTTATCCAAGCGCATAGTGGAAATGCCAATATGACCTAAAAAAATTATCTGCATAATATACAGTAGGATATGTGGATATATACATAAATATCCTGGTGTGTAATTGCCCACATAGGAAAATATAAATAATTTATTAGTCACAATTATTTATGTTACGTATAATATATGATTTTCGATTAATTTTTTTTTTTTTTGTAATTTCCTCTTTTCTCTTTTTATTGTTTTTTGTTATGTACTTTTACTTAGGTTAATGCATTTTTTTTCTATTCATGAATTACCTGTATCACATTTTTATTTTTTATAGCATTTCGTGTATGTGTAACGTATAATCTTGATCACCTGTTCCTAAATTAGTTTTATAACTCGTCGGCATTGCTATGAAGCAAGATTTAAAATGAAAAAAAAAATACAAAAAAATTACTTGCCGAATACGAATACGCGTTTTGCTGCGTTTTTATTTAATTTTTTTTATATATCTTTTTTAATTAATACCTCCCTAATTGAGAAATTCTGGTATTTAGAGAGAGAATACTATTATGGTTTGCTGTTTTTATATTGCGTTTAGAGATTATTATTTGTCCTGTGGTTCTCGGCCTGCTCAATGACTCTAATTTCAGGTTATCTTTATGGATTTGAAGTAATAATTTTTTTGGTACATTATATTTAAAAATTAAAGTTAAATTTAATAACGTTATATATGTACGAGATATATATGTGCATGTGTTTTTACATATGTATGAAAGTGTGTACCTATGTGCACATGAATGCATGCATGTTATGTATATTTTATAAACTAATCCTTATGCATATCTTTTTCTCCCTTCTATCCTCTGCCTTCCATTCTATTTGTTCCAATTTTTAGCATGTTCATATACTAAATCCATATATCTAAACTAGACTTCATACAAACTAACTATACTCCGTTGGTCACCATGAAACAGGCAGCCGCCTGGTATGGGGATTTAGTGTATCTACTATATGTAAATGTCTTAATTAAATATCATGTATTTTATAAATAAATAAAAATATTATTACGTTCTATTTCAGTTTTTATTATTATGACACCCATTTCGGTGTTCATAGTGATTTTCAAACTGTGGTTAGACCACGTGTGTCACAATAATAAAAACTAAAATGCTTGCAGAACTTAATAATAACATTATTTAATTTGATTTAAGTTAATTTGAAAAAAAAAATAAAAGGAGTTCTACGAATTAAATTAAATCTGTAGAGTTTAGAAAGAGTTGCATAAACCAAGAACACACTGCCCCACATTATTTTTTTTCAGCTCAATACATCCTACTGCCCGTCAGTCGTCCTACTCACAAATCTATAAATGCCCTACTTCTGAAATCAATTTCGAAACCTCAAGTTTAATAAAATCAATAAGGCAAAAAATCAAAGCCATCAACGTTTTTTCTAATCGGGTAATTAATTCCTCGCAGCCAATAAAACACGTCACAATTTTTCATTACACGAACGCTTTCACAAAATTTATAGGAGTTTCATACAATTATTTCATTAATGATGCCATAAAACTTCACCCCCTCCCCAAGGTTGTATCAACTAAGAAATAGGTTGCAATACTACTTTGTGTACCTATTTCAACCAATATTCGATTTGGCCGTACAATAATAACCATTTCAATTTTCTTTTAGTCAAAGCTTAATCGGAATCAGTTCTATTGTACAGACCAATTTCAAGACATAAAAAAACCGTTTCACTTAATGTGCAAAAAAAATTGATGTGATAACCTCTTGAGATCTGAGACCAAATCATTGATCAGAAAAAAATAAGTTTTTTCCTTTATTGTGAATTTAAAAATAATATTAAAATCTTATAATATTCATTATTTAGAGGACGGGAAATGACGTAGTCATTTATTATGTGTAATAATTACATAAATTCGGAATTACGTAATTTTTTAAAATTAAAAATTAATGGAAAACCGTTAACTTAAGAAAAATTATTAATAATAAATTTAAATAATTTTCACAAAAACAATGTTGTAAAGTCATGAAAAATTGATGTTAGAACATTCTGGGGGTGTGTGCCTTCCTTATTTGGGGCTTGTTGTTGATATTTGGAAACCTAGAAGAAATACTGATACCAACCCTGATGTATGGCAGTGAGGCATGGAACTGGCAGAGGAAGGATGAAAGTAGACTGAATGCTGTAGAAATGAGATCTCTGAGAGGAATGTGTGGTAAAACCATGTATGATCGTGTGAAAAATGTTGAGATTCGTAAAGAATGCACGGCTGATGTAAGCGTAGTGAGCAAGATTAAGAAAGGGACGCTTAGATGGTTTGGGCATGTAGAGCGAATGAATGAAGAAAGGAGTGTAAGGAGAATATATGACGCGAATGTGAATGGAAGAAGAAGCCGGGGACGTCCAAGAAAGACGTGGCACGATCAAGTGAATCACATACTTGAGTCGGGCCATGTCAGAAGTCGAAATAACAGAAGAGAATGTATGAGACGTTGTATGAAAGTGAATGAACAAGAAGTGTATGGCAAGATCGAGTTGTTTGGCGGTCCGTCCCTACGGGGAAACGGCGTGATGGTTAGTTGGTTAGTTAGTTAGAAGAAATATATGTATATATATTCACTCCATTTTGTGAGAATATTGAATATTTTAATGAAAAATAAAATTTTGCAAATCAAATTATAATTTTTTTAAATAATTCATTTTTCATAGATAATTCAATTCCGTTAAAAAAACATTAGTAAAAGACTTAAACTTACTGTACTAAATTTTCACACGAAACACTAAACTACTCACCTGAGTAACACAAAAGTGTTCCTACTTATTGGTTGATAGATTTGAAAACTTAAAAGCAGCTACGAAGTTAGAACGCGTAAATATCATTATTTCTTAACTATATGTAATCAATAAAATTAAATTGTTCCATATAAAATAACAATATAAAATAATAATAATATTAAAAAACAATATAAAATAATAAACACTAAAATATAATATTATCAGGAAAAAATTGCGCAAAGGAGTAAACTTAGTGACAGATAGAAGTATTGTTAGTGGTAATTAACTGACAATAGCGTTAAAAAATTGATGTCGGATACAATAATAACGAAGGGACAATACATTCTCCAAAGGGTCCCAAGAGGTTATAGTTTGTAATACAAGCTAGAACAGTACATTTTTTCTTGAAAAAAAAATCTCTTAAAAAAATCAAAGTGTATTGCGATTTAAAATTGAAGTACTCATCTGAATTTTCTTTTTTTTTTACAGTAACACCACAAAAGACGCCCTCAGGGAAATAATTTCCCTCCTAAAAATAGACAAATTATACACATAAACCAAAATTGATTAAAGTAGGTAAGTAATTCATTTAAAATCAGAAAAAGCGTTAATAGGGAATTAAATTTAATAAATAATAAAATGTTTTTTTTTTATAATAGCTCTCTTGAATTTATTTTCATATTAATATTAATAATAAAAAATAAATAAAAAAAAATAATTTCTAATGTAAATTTGAGTATTCATATATTCCTGATGATGAAAACGTCGCTTTCTAAACATGTAGATATGAATGTATATTTATAAAGTGATGAATACTAAGTAGATTTCTAAATTCATTTATTTAAAAATTAAGTTAATTTTGTATATTATATGACACCTGAAATAAAATACATTAGTATACTCCTGTATATATGTCACGAAAATGTGTATACAATTAAATGTTAGATATTTTAGTTTTCCGCCATTGAAACCACCATCTCTTTACCCAGGTGGCAAGCTAGTAGAATTCCTGGCCTCCAGAAATCCTATACAAAGTAACCCATTATGAGCAAACCGCAAGGATTTCGCAGGGAAACCCCAAACTCTATTGGCTAGCCCGGCCAATAAACGTATCGAATTCGACCTGCGCTGTTAATTCCGCATAAATTATCGCAATGATTCGAACCGTGAAATTTCTAAGCCCGAATCGTGGGCTTAGCCCCCGAACAGAAAATTAACTAGAATTTTAACCGTACCAGGAATTGAAATAAATAATTTGTAGAATTAACAGAAAAAGGTTTTTGGCAATCATTAAGGACTGTTATCATTTGTTTGGTTCACACGAAGATAACATTATCATTTATTGTTCCTTGGACCAATGCTGATTTAATTACATTTAAAACCCCCCTTTGAATTCTGTAATTAGGTGGATGTGTAGATGCCATATTGTTTAATCAGGGTGACTAGTTAAATCTTCAAGTCCATTTTCTTTTCGGGCCAAATCTTTCCTCGCTTAACATTTCAATTCATTTTCCCCATCTTTATCTAGGTGACCAACTTGACGTCTTACCTCTTGACGATTTCCATGGGATACGCCATAGAGAGCTCCTCAGACAGTAGAGCTTCTATCCCATAGTTTGACTCCCATTACAAGTTTTCATTATGCTCTTGAATTTGTTTTTAGGTATTATTAACTTTATATGTAATGAACCCATTAAAATAAATTATGCATTAACATTGGAATGCCAACGTCTTCTGTTTATAACTTAACGATTCTTCAAAGATAAACATTAAAAATAAATGACCTAAAAATAATAGGATCCTATTTGTCCGTAAAGACCCAAGGGTAAGAACCAGGGGTTTGTTTCCGAGAATTTAATTAAAAATTATTGCGGTTTAAATGTTTCCTGCTAATGCAAAATCCCAACAATTTCTTCCGAGTAATTCCGTTCCAGTGCGGGAAGGTTTCAGGTTTAAGTGTTTGTCTACCTTAACGTCTGCAACCGTCTCCAGTTCGCGCAGCGTCCAGAGGGTTAAATAATTAAATAAAAAATAAAAAGTAGGTTAACGAATTAGATCAGAAGTAAGAAGCTGTTGCCTACATAAAGAGATTGGATTTTAAAAACCGGCAATTATTAAATGCGACATTAACAGTAAACATTAAAAAGTTGAATAAAAAAAAAAACATTGAAAATAAAATGAACGCATTTTCACTCGTTTTGGCATTTCGTCTGCTTGATGACCCACAAATGTTAAATGATGTTTCATTTTCCGTCAGACTTGAACATTTCGTTTCGTAATAAGCGCCAGAAGCATTGATTCAGATGTTACAAGAGAGGTTTTCGTGAATTCTCTTTTCGTAACTTACTCACCTCGTCCCATGTCGTTCTGTATGTTTCTTGTCTACTTTTTCACAATGTATTGTAATTATTTGTAACTTTCAGGATGCATTTTAGTCTAGTCCGTAATAACGTCCCATTTAATACTGCTCTTACGAAGCTTTTTTATTAGTAAAATTATACTTCTAACATTATTTCTATAAGTAATTTCTCATTTTGGCGCATTTTTAAGTATGTTATTGTTTCGTATTGTTTTTCTCTATCAGTCACTGCTTGAAGCAGTCGATGTTGGATGATTGTCGCAGTTCATTTATTCGTTAAAATTGGCACAGTGTATCTTTTTTTGCAAACTAACGAAGGGATTATCTACTATGTATTCATTCTTCCATGAGTATAATCAACATCACTGGCCCAATGCTTCATTATAGGTACACGGCTGTAGTCTACTTGAATTCAATGATAAATTTGGCTGTGCAATTTTTTATTAGAATACTTATACAAAATTTGTTAACATCTTCTTTTACTTTTCCTTTCTCACTTGAGAGTGTTGAGATAGGCAAGTTTACAGATATTTTTATGGTATCATTAACTTATTCAATAACATTTGCATGTTGATAAGAAATATTAAATGGAGTTTATTAAGAGTATTGGTAACAATAAGAACAGATAAAAGTTGTAATTGAAAATACATAAAGTTAGATTTGGGGAAGTTTACCGGTTATTGCCCGACCTTTGTCGATTATTCAACGTTTAGCGGCGATTTTAAATTGACTTAAACTTTTTATTTGTCTTGTTTTGTCGAGTAAGTTATTATATAGGCAAAGTACCTGAAGTTTCTTTTGACCAAATATTGTTATTATTTTCGGCTTTACTAGGTGGGTGTTCTTTGGATTTACATATCGTGTTTTGTTTGTTGGATATTTTGCAATAATTGGTTAATTTATTTTTAAAGAGGTGAGCTAAAATAATTTATTTTTTTACCAATTTAAGACATTTTACAAAAATATTAGACAAAAGTCCCGATATACTCCTTTTTAGTAGTTGGTCTAACGCGAGATAATTATTCACTCTGGTTAGTGACAGATTACATATTCAAAAGAAGAAAATTTGTTTGGGTAGAATATTGTCAACATAGAAAACACGACTAGGTACCTACATAAGAACTTTATTATGATTTAGATATATTTTGAAAAAATAAACGTTTTGAATGAATTAAAATATTCAAATGAATGTTTCTTTATTTGGAGATAGTTAATTTCGCTATAAAATCAATTATTGTACCCGGGCAAGGCCGGGTACACATCAGCTAGTTATCTAATAAAAATTGTTTATTTCAGCTTGTCTTTTATTGTAGTTTTTTATTGTATTTATTAACTGTTTAGTTTTAATACTTTTATTTATTTATTTCAGCTGGTAACATATTTAAACAATCGTGTAATCTATACTTATTTGTCTATATTTGTTTGTATGCTTAGGAACCATTAATCCTTCATTAAAATTGAGACGAGTATTGTAAGTGTGCTCTAGTCTATTTGTATTATATATAGGGTTATTAATGTGCTGAACTATAATTTTTTACCACAGAATTGCTCTAACTGAATTTTGAGACTGATAAATGTATGGAATATTATGCGTTTGTTCGTGTATGACCTAATAATTTAACCGACGAATTTTGATTGATTTCGACTGAAAATAATTCATGTTTGTTTAACCGGCCTGTATTTCCATACCTTATAACAGATTCCTCTATTCCATTTTTTATTAATAGTTCAAATAGTGTGGTGCCATTTTTTTGATGCGTGTTGCTATTCAATCGTAGTTAAGAAAATAATTATAATAATAATAATTGGATTACTTCTATGGCGCCATTTTCGTGGAAAATTAACTCAAGGGCGCTTTACATTTAATTAAATAATATATTACTGGACGTACAACCAATAAATCGGAATTTACATAAATATTCACTTCAACGGAAAAATCCCTTTGAGTAATCATCTATCTAACTCTTTTTAAAGCAAGTTACACATAGTAGTAGTTTTTAGGAGTTCTGTTATCAGTGGCTAAAACTAGGATATTACCCTAAGCCCCGTAGTAGCACGTCGGTAAATATTCACAGACACCATAATTGATAACAATAATTATAACAGTCCAATTTTGGGTTTTTGTATGGCAAGAGTTATCAGGCCAGTGTCTGACATGTGACAGTGCTCTCCAACTTCCTTAATAATTTTACACGAGTGTTTAACGTAGAATATTATATTCGTTGCTGATTTTGATAGAATTAAAGTGGGTGATTTGATTCAGTGTCCTGGAAAAATGCTTAACTTTTCCTTACACTACACCTCACAGTATGTAACTACACTTTTTAGTGCACTACACCTTTTTTATTGTATCATATTAATTACACACAATGGGAGCTTGTACTCGCTAAGCCACTGCAAGTAGCTTGTCAGCAGGAGTTTAGTTTAATAATATTATATAATACAATAATAAATAACATACATCATACAAATGTGACGTAAAATTAGAACAATATAGGTGCATGCATGCTGTGATCAACAAGTTCGCAAAAATTTTTGAAAAAAATATGAAAACAGCATAACAGGTTTGTTATAGAGATACTAGAGCCCAATTACATAATATCGTTTAAAATAAAAATACCAAAATATCAGCAAGTAACATCAGTACAGTTTTGTTACAGTGAGGATAGACTTAATATAATAGGAACACTTGAATAATTTAAAAAATAACCGCAGCTATCAAATACGATATATATATATTATTAATTATGCAATTAATGCTTGATAGTTATTCGTACATGTCTAGCTCATACGTCGCACGAGTCTGCGAGTCAGGACGAGCCTCGTCACACTTTTGAATAAAATGTATTTGTAATGTTGATTTGAAAATCAAACGTCAAACTTTTATATGGACTCCTTACTAAGTCAGAAAGATTTTTAAAAAGTACCTCAACAGTTAAAATAATATCCAGGTTTCCAAGGCGCTGTGTAACTTTCCCACTTAAAAATATTTTGATAAGAGCTTCCGCATCCTGTTCTGCTCTGGCGATGGAAACCTTTATGAGTATTTATTATAAATTTTACACCAGTTATTGTATTTATTATATTACCTATTTCTGAAAAATAAATTTGTTCAAGTTTTCTTGATTCACAACAATCATAAACAAACTTATTAACCGAAAGTTTGGTATTTAAAAAGAAAGTGTACAAAAATTATTGTGTTTATCTATTTTTCTGATTTCCAAAAGGCTCTCAGAAACTGGGCGTACTGTACAGGGCCCGCGGATACTTTAATAGTACACAACTGCTGACCCTGGACATGTCGCAAGTGCGCCCCACTGTAGAATTTGGTAGCCACCTCTGGACGGAAACCCCAAAATATCTGAAAATCCATTGACTCTGTGCAGAAACGAGCGGTCCGTTTGATGGAACGGTTCTACCGGTATTTCATTGAAAGATGGTCTGAGGAACTAGCGTCAATGATCCATTCGGCATCGGTGCACAGTTAAGAAATACGCCAAACGCGCGCCCAATATTTACACACAGTCATTTGTCAAACGAGAACGGATCGCTTCTACATCTCTACGTTTTTTGTCTTCAACAGCTCAGCTGTAAAATGATGTGCTTGCCTCTATTTTTCCTCTCCTACAATATGGGGCTCTTCAAGACTCAGGTTCAGTCCGTCCTATCCTTCGAAAAACCATCCACACAGCATCCCTAAAGACGACATAGGCCTTGAAGTAAATAATTTCCCTCGGGCCTAATGTGTGGAGGAACTATAAAAAAATCCATCTTATTGTGATTTTTTTGTCAAGCCGAAGGGAGTGGGGAAAAGGGGAGATAGGAAAAGGGGAAGACGGGAATTACCCAACTATTCAGATCTGGTCACGAAATACGGATATTTATATTTTGAATTCTTTCACAGGATCGGTTACACTCTGAGTTTTGTGACCGGATTTGAATAATCAGGTACTTCCTTCCCAACCTTCTTCCCCATATTCTTTCCCTGCCCACTCCCTTCACCCTCACAGCACACTCCGATTGGGGATGCCATAATCCCACTGGCTCCGGTAATTGGATCTCCTGTGCGGTATTTACACACTAAAAGAAACCGACATAATTTTCTAATGGAATAACTTTTTGAAGAATTTAAACCTCACTGTAATATTTTTTAAAATCATTGAAAACTATATTAACAAATGTTGAAATGAAAAATGATAATTGTTAATATTATCCTCAATGATTAAAAAAATATTGCAATAGGGTTCATAAGCTTTATTAATTAATTTTAATAAAAAATAAAAAAAATTAAAAAAATAAATAAAAAATAAAAAAAGTAATAATTATATAATAATGAATGAATCTAAGACGATATTAACAGTTGTTAAATTAAAGCATGATATCGATAAAAATGATTGAAAATAATAAGGTGGATTAGCTCAAATAGATAGAGCCCTTGTTTTGGATAAACCAAGAGGTCTTGGTTTTTTTTCTTTGCCTTTTCTGTTTCAAATTTTTCCTTCGAGATTTGTTAATATTATTTTCACTGATTAATAAAATATCGATTCTGTGCAATACTGGAATAAAATAGAAAGCTAATAACGTCGTCGTCGTCGTCGTACTTGCCGTCGGTTAGCAGAACAAACAAAGCTGCCTCAAGGCCGCTCGCCGCTCAGTGGGCACTTACCGAGAGCTGGATATCGGTAATGAGATTTAAACACGGTTTATTTATTTCCCCTTTCTGTCGCTACTTCCCCATTCTCCCCCTTCCCCTACCGCCCCTTCCGGTATCTCCCGAGCACCTTTCCGGTAGAGGTCACAACTGGAACTCGGCTGACTTCCGATCGGATGGCGGACTGAGAGCTTCCACAGAACGCCGGATATGCAGCTGGATTGCAGTTCAAATTCAATAAACTACACTTACTAAACTTGCTAATACTGGCAATATGGTTTTCATTAAAACCGTGTATAGTGTTGTTATCAAAGTATATTTAAGGAACTGTGTACGATGGTCTCTTATTTTTCAGTAAAGGTAGAAGAAAATACACAAAAAGTAGTGCGAATAAGCCAATGGAGTTCAATCAAATACGTTTTTCATACCGTAGCATGAACTTTCATATAATTAACAAAAGCGCGTCTTCATCGAACTGCTAATACCCATACAGACCCTTTCGGTACACTCAAAATCACTACGTTATGCATTGAAGTAAAAAAAATTAATTCTGAATATAGATTCAAAAATTTTACTATTATTTTTATAAAGTTTCACTAACTAATGTGCCTGCTCCTGTGTTTACTCTATTATAAAATAACATGTATTGTTTCTAAAATGTTTTCAACAAAATGCAATTTTAAAGTAGTAACTTTAAAGAAAGCAAGAGCGAAATTAAATACTTAGGCATAACAATAGACCAATGCCTAAAATGGTCCCCTCACATAAACTTACTCAAAGACAGAATAAGGAAACTAATATACATCTTCAGATGTTTAAGACATATTCTAAACAAAGAATTACTTAGAATGACGTACTTTGCTTTCTGCCAATCAATAATACAATATGGCATTGTGGGATGGGGTGGAACTTATAAAAATCACACGCAACTTCTTTACATAACACAAGAATTAATAATAAAAACAATTCTAAACAAGCCATACACATACTCGTCAGATCTTCTATTTAAAGAATTCAAAGTCAGAAAATTAAAAGAATTATATTTCTGTCATGTAACTTTGCAAATTTATAAAGATAATATTCTAAACAAAACTGCACCATTTAAAAATAATAGAAATCTTAGACAAACATCATTTCTTCTAATTCCAAAATGCAAAAAAATAATGGGACAATTTAATTATAAATATCTTGGAGTTAAATTTTTTAATTCATTACCAGAAAAAATTAGAAACATTAATAATGATTTAAAAAATTTTAAAACACAACTTAAAAAACACACTGAAAATATACACTGAATAATATAACATAGAAATAAACAAAGAACAAAAAAATAACACACCCCCATACACACAAGCTCAGCTTCATTATAGGGGTACATCTTATATAAATATTGAACTTTTGAAAAATATTGTAACCTTGTTTAATTATTAATTATGTATCTTTTTTTTGAATAAATTAAATTTAAAAAAAAAAAAAAAAACTCTCTTTAGAATTCAAAAACTGATTTTTTGTTGTTATTTGTCTAGACCTTATTTTATTTCTACTTTTATTTTTCAACATTTCACAAAATGAAGCTAGAAATCAATCGGTGTTAATTTAACTTTCTAGTTTCTGTGTTCTTTCTAATCAATGTAGTTTAATTTTTTTGTTATTTTTAATAAATGCAATTTAATTTGTGTGTTCTTTCTAATCAATGTAATTTAATTTGTGTGTTTTTTCTAACCAATGCAATTTAATTTGTCTATTCTCTCTAATCAATGTAATTTAATTTGTGTGTTTTTTCTCATCGATGTAATTTAATTTAGTAGGTACTTACTTAAGAACTTTATTATTAATAAAAAAAATTGTTTGGAATGAAATAAAATTTTCAAACGAATGTTCCTTTGTTTTTTTTTTGTTTAGAGATAGTAATAGTCGTTACAAGACATTACTTCCGGTGTCAAATTGGTAATTCAAAAAAAATTATTACCACGAGCAAGGCCGGATACACGGCAGTATTATTTATATATAATACATAATAATTTTGAATAAAACTTATTTTTCTTGATGATCAGGAAATAAAACGCAAAGCTTTTATAGGAACTCTTATTAGGTCCGAACGATTTACAAAAAGTATAGGTATATAAATAATATACGTATCCATGTATCCATTTATAATATATAAACTTGTATTTTAAATACATATATATTGTAAATACATGACGATAACCTTCACTGAATTATTATGAATAGCTTGTCAAAAAAAATTATAACTAAGCAAACACGAAACCTCCCTTTATTCTAGCCTAGGAGGCTCTGACGGAAATATTTTCCAGCGTGAAGTTAATGTATCAAAAATCAAAGCATTAATGCCAAATGAAATCTTTACGACTTTCTATATGCTTTTCATTTGATGCTTTGGGTACAACGAAATTATATTTGAAGTAACCTACATATAACCTTTCCAAGGCATTCAATAAGTATCCGAAATAATAATATATTATCACCTTAGTAAAATATATAAAGGCTGTGAATTCAATCCACGTATTTTTTGCTTGCCCAGCATTTTTCGCAGGGAGTGAAATTTAATTTCTACACTCCATATTTGAAACGTGTTTGAATTTTAAATTCAAGTTTAATTCTCCTGCGTAAAAAATACCCTACCGAGGAGGCCTCACTGGCTTGTCAATCTCAGCCAATGACGAGCGGATTTCATATCTTCGGGAAATAAAGAAATTATTTCTTATGCGTTACATATCGGATGATGTCTTGTCAGTAAATACAACAGATCTAATGATTTAATAAAAAAACCCATCCAAAAATAAATAAACGATTTCGCGCTTTTTACCACAGTTGCAAACAAAATGGGTAGATTATATTTTCTTGCCTTCTGCGAAAAGTTGTACGAGTACACCTGCAAACTCTGGGCAAACTACAAAAATAGCAGTATGGAAAAGTATTTTCCTTGTAAAAAAGGAAAGCTTTACGAAACATGTTGATATGTATGCATTAATAAAGTGGTGATTAAAAAGTAATTTTTAATTCATTTATTACTAATAATTATTATTATTATAGTATCATTACATAAATATTTATACTATCACCGTATATTCTGTCAAACTACTGTCATATTTCATATTCCTCCCTTTTACCAATGATTTTTTTTTAAATTTCATATGCTCGAACTGATATACTACTCTATGTAAAAGGCGTTAAATAAATAAATAAAACCATCATCACTTATTTTACAGTCCTTTATTTGAAATATTTACCTTTTATTAAATTACGGGTATTTGAATTATGATAAAAAATAAAAATTTGTACTTTATTGCCTCAAGGCAATGGCCTTATCTTTTATTTAAATAGTCTTATTATATAAAACTGAATGTTTGTTTGTCTGCTTGTTTTAGATTTTTTCAATATATAATTTTCAATTAAAAACAAAAAGTGGCATCTTTCCATGTGTAAATATTTTATGTCGTTCTGTACACGTGATTAAAGAGGGTTTTTTTTAGTTCATGTTCATTAAAAAAATACTTTGGGAGTTTTGCAACTAGGCAAAAGCGAGCATTCCATGGGTAGCTCTCAAACTATAGGATGGGATAAAACGAATATGGCTAGATTATTATCCCTGGTATAATGAAGATTTAGAAGAAAAAAAACACGTTTTTTATGGTTGGTTATTCCATAGATAATATAAACTACGGAGATGGGACAGCCCTAATATTCGCACGAAACCACATGAAATAATCACCAACATGGCTCACTTATACTACTGAAAACCTTATGCCCTGCCTTTGTTTTTCTACCTACCTGCCAAATATGTAAAGATCTATTCACATCTACAGACACCGTGCGTGATAGATACGTAAAGTGGCAGACACACACATTATACCGCACAGTACAGCACAGACACAGCATACATGCGAGTACGGCTGTCTACTGAGCGTAAGCGTCCACCACAACGTGTTTGAAAAGCCTATTCCAAAATTTATTATTATTTTAAAACGTATATTCCCTTACTATATCAATCAATTTTGTGTTCCCAATCTTCGCCAACTGACGGCAATGCCAAGATGGCGGTGATAACGATATGTGTTCATACTAACTCATAGACGTCTCCAGCAACCACCCCGACAATATCGGCAGGTGCTGGCCCGTGTATGCGCTGATACGTTATGCTTACGTACGCTGCAATTTGAATGTGTTCTTGGAAAAGTAAACAACTATTGTTGTCTGCACTGTGCGGTGCTGGTAGATGTGAATTACTATCATTGGCTATCGTGCAATTTGATTGTAGCTCGACTACATTTGGTTCGCTTTTATGACATTGTCTCCATTTGTTTCTAACATCTACGGATTTTCTCATTTGACTATTTACAAACAATCGATACAGCGGTCCCGCACCGTGCCACATGCTTATTGGACCGTTCTCCGCAGCTAATACTAATGCGATTCTATGCTATTCACAGTCTCCTATATGTAGACTTGATAATACATTTAACAAGAGCTAATAAATATCCTAGCGGGTTAGTCTAGAAGTGTGCAGAAAAGATGTCTATCCAGATTCGCACCTTGTTAAGTGATTGAACATTGAAATGTTCCTTCAGTTCCAATTATCCCACAGGCGTAAAAAAGAGAAAACAAAGGACCTGTGTATATTTCCATCATACGCGCTTATGGGCTACTTGCTTTATCCCGTCATAAAAGGTATAATACTAGTAGATGGTTAAAGAGGTGTAGGACGTTGAAGATTTTTACAACAGAGAGATATGCGTTGGTTGATAGGAATCGGAGGTGTAGACTTGGTGTAGCGACTGGTTGAGAACAAAGAGAAAAAGAAGTAGACTCTAATTATCGCCCTGATGAAGGACCACCACTCTGAAGTAAATATTTACTTAAAATGATATCAGCCGTATTAACCGGATCTCAATAGCCATGTTCTACCCTACCTTTCTCTTTTCAATTTTTCCGTCTACACTTCCCTCATCCCCTCACAATATAACCCTATTGGGGATACCATAGTCCCACTGGCCCTTATGCGGTATTCACAAAAAAGGAGAAATTTAGTGGAAAGGTTGCTAATACTCTTTAGAATTCCTTACACCTGAAAAAGGTGTGAGGTCAATTAAAATCTTATAATGAATCAAATTCACAATTAAAAATAACGAATTGCGATCTTGTGGGAATGTAGGCTGAATTTTTGATTGGGAACTCTGGTCACACACTCACGCGAAATCAACCCCCGAAAGTAATTGCATTATTCCCAAACACAACATGGGGGTAGGAGAATTACAGCGGGATAGGGCGCGATACGCCAAGCCCGCCGACTCGGCGTGCATTCATAATGCAGCGGTGTATCGGGAGTTCCCACCAGTAAGTAAATCCAATTTGAGACGAACCATTTCCTTTTGTCTCCGGGCGGAGCGTAATGGAATTGAAGGGTGGGGAAGGGGCGAGCGGAAAGGGAGCGGGCTGAAACGGGAACTTAAATAAAACCCGTGTGAAATTTCTTTATTGAAGCAAGAAGCACTCGCCGTTCGCGATGTAGTGAACATTATTAGCTATTCAAGAACTTTCTGCAAAGTTATTTACATTTGTTGTACTCTAAAATACATTTACGTATATTAATTACACACTTTTTACAGTTCTATGATAATTCAACATAAGTATAAATCCACACAATTAAATAAAAATTGTTATTTTTTTAAAAATTATTAATTAGGTTAGGTTAGATTAAATTTCGGGACTATCTTTTTTTTGTTCGTACTTTAATGACTTTATATTCCATTTAAAAATTGTGACGATTAAACTTGTTGATTTTTCCTGTCACCATTTTTTACAACGTTGAAACAATTTTTGTTTCAAAAATTGAAAAAATGCGTAATATTACACAAAACGTTATTGACACTGAGAAAATAAACAGATGTAAGTGTTCAATCTAATGGAACAACTTACTGAAGATTATAAACCTCATTAAATAAGAAAATATTAACAAATCTCAAAATGAAATATAAAACAGAAAATGATAAATAAAATATTATGTACACATGCGAACTTTGAACAAACTATAAAAATAGCAGTATGATATGACTTCGTGTCCAGTAATATACCGTCTTCCTCATAATGTTTGGCCTATTATGTTCGCGTAAGGGCGAGTTTTCAGTTTTTCAGCCCTTATAAGATCCATGGAATAAGGGAAATAATAAACAGCTCCGAGAATATCCTTATTATGGAGGCTCGCCTCAGTCCAGCCTCCAATACTGACCCATACTGGAGAAAGATATTGGCCACTCACTTGAATGTCTCAACTCTTTAAAGGATTTATTTTCATGCACTTATTTTTCATGTGTTCTTTAGATTCTATTATTTGTATATATAAACCTATGTATGTATCTTTATAAGGAATGTGTGGAACTGCTTCACCATACCTACATACCGGAATAAATACTTATTATTATTATTAGCGTATCGTCAGGCTTCCAGGTTAAAAATAAATGCTCTTTTTGATAAAAAAATTCGGCATTACAGGGAGGTGAATTTGGTTCTCCGATTCTAACCTTTCAATACAACATCGTTCATTACTTTTCAACCACTGGAAATGCAGATTAAACCAGGCCCGATTCTCATCAGTGACGTTGTGGATTCGTTCCAATAGTTCGTCACTATGAAATTCTGGAAATTCCCTCAGGCAATGCAACGAAGCGCATCACAATCAGATCTTTATGTTCCACAATCTGATACCGAAATTTCAGATCTTCCTTACAAATATTATCAAAAATATATTACGGTTATGCCTTGAGCCTTAAATTTCGAACCTGTTAGCATTTATTTTACTATATTAAATTAGGACGAACTAATTGAAGTTTTACGCTTCATTGTAATATAACATATTTACAGGATAAAACACTTTATGGTTAGAGTTAGTAATAATTATTTAACACCACTCTACTTGAATGTAAAAACAAGCTAGTTTCTGTTCGCCCTGTATCTTAACCAAGGTTATATAAACATACCGTACATAATGTAATGTTAATTTTTGAAAATAGTATCAATAAGTCTTACAGAACAGAAGAAGACACAGATTTTTATTCTCATTTTGTTTTCATTGTCCTTTTTTATTTCATAGACATGTTTTCAATCTCTGTGTCTTCATCGCGCCCTTGAGGTGATTTTTCACAAAAAACGGCGCTATACAAATCATCCAATTATTATTATTATCTATTTCGTATAATGTCTTCTATTTTCTTTAATTAACGTATGTTAGAGTTGTGATGAAGCCAACCGGTTTATCTTTTATTCAAAAGAGAATCTATAAAAGCATCATAAAAAAACTATCTATTTTGTATGTAAAGAATCGTGTCTGTTGGGGGATTTATTTTAAACAAATCCACAGTTTTATTCCAAGCTGGACGAAATTTTGCATAATCAAATAATAAAGTTACTGGCTATATTACACATCGAAAAACAACCCCCCATCCCCCTTTCCCAGCCTTTAAAATAGAATGTTGGTACTTCTTCATGAAATTTTGCATACTTTACGTAAAATAAGATGAAAATTACTACTCTTACCCCTGAGTAGAAGTAACACATCACAACTTCAAAAATTCACTCCAAACCATTCATAACCCCGGCAAATGCCGGGTACTTAAGCAGTACAATATAAAGATAACACTTATGAAATTCAAAAGCAGATCCAATTTTTTGTTTAAAAAATTATTTGTGTTTTTTTTTTGTTTCAATTTAAATGTGATGAAATGGACCAAGCGTTTTATTGGATTAAAAGTGACGGTTTTCGTATTATGGTTAGATTTCTGATAAATACCGAATGCAAATTGTATGAGAGTGGGACGCCCCATCTCACTAATACTGTTAACCATTTCACTGCAGCTGCAGTAGGCAAACACCAGATACAGCTCGTAATACAGAAATCAGCTCGTTGTTATTTGCTGACGACATAACAAGACTAACTACGACCCAGGAGGGCTTTCAGGAGTGGATAAACCATTTTAATTGAGAGTGCACGGAGGCAGGGATGAGACTTTAACTAGCACTAAAATAGGGGGATGATTTTAAGGAAGACACCAGACATACCATAAACGTCAAACCAAAGGGACGCAGTCAAAACAGGTCAACATTGGTGCTGAGATCTTAAGTGATGACCGAAGTACCTAATGGAGCAATTGACAGAAGTAGAAGTGCGGTAAGTGGAATTCTACGTCGTATGTACAATCCGGTAATAAGGAAAGCAATACTGATTGTCAAAATCAAGTTAGCAGAGTCATTTTACTTTCATTTCTTTTGAATAAGGATTTCGTTTTAGGGTCCAGACCACAATGAAGGTATAGAAGGAATTTGAATCGCTCGATACTAAATTTTTTCAAAAGATTTTTTTTATATGAATACCGCCAAAGAGTCCCAACTGCTCCCAACCGTCTGGAACCAGTGAGACTATGGCATCCCCAATTGGAGAATGTTGTGAGGCTGGATGTATTGGGGAGGGGAAAGAGAAGGGGAAAAGAAAGGTGGGGAAATACCTGGCTATTTAGATCTGGTCACTAAATATGGCTAAAATCCATTTCAAGCAACGTTTCAATTCTGAATAGTGGTCTTTCACCAGAGCGATTCTGAGAGAATCTTCCAGTCTGGAACGTGCGCAAATACACTATATATTATTTTTAAATGAATTAATCGTGAAGCAGCACAAATTAATTAAATAAAATTTACTTGCGCACGCCGGGATTTGAACCCGCGACTTTCGGATTCGTAATCGAGAGCCTTACCCCTCGACCATGGAGGCCGTCATTTGGTATTTACTTTGTGGCGTCATTATTAATAAATGAATTAAAATTTACTTTGAGTATTCTATATATTTCTGATAAGGAAAGCATCACTTTCGAAACATGTTGATATGTATATATTAATAAAGTGGTGATTACAAAGTAATTTTTAATTCATTTATATATATATACATACGAGGTGTGTTCAAAAGAAAAGGTGAATTTTGAATTTTCGCGGGCTGTTTACATTCGATTATCGATTTATTTTTTTGATATGTTGGTACACATATGTTTACCATATGTTAGCATTATCAGCCATTTTGGATCAATGGCTTGCTTTTGACAACTGGAAAGGTTAGTCACGTTTTTTGTTTTCTTCGATTTATTTTGTTTAAAGGTGAGGTTTTTGCAGTGGCGTGTAGTTTATAAAGACTGAAAAACTGTGCCAAACCTAAGAAAAAACGTAACATTAAAAGAAATTAAAGATGTAAAAAAATAATTGTATTTTTTCAATGAATTTGCGGAGGAACTTGAAGACTCATATTTATTCAGTTGACCACAAGAAACAGTTAAAAGCGATTTTAATAAAAAAATCATTTTCTAATATTCAATGCACAAACTTGAAAAAACTACACCTTTGTTAGTAAAGCAATGCAATGGTTTATCGTATTGCGTAATAATATTATCATCATTTCGAAATAATAAATAATCCTTCCCCGACGTCCTTTTCCTCCTTATTGTATAAGTTCCATGGTGGGCACTTAAAAATAAAGGATTATATTTGAAAGGAGAAATATTCCTATTAATAAGATACAATCACTTAAAGTTGCAGCCAAAAGATGAGCATTTGTAACAATTTAGGCCAATCAATAACCAACATTTAAAAAAATATATTTAAGGTGTTAATGGTTTATTGTGAAAACTTAAGTCGATTCTAAACTTTGAAATGCTCTACGAAAAACTATCGTTATTAAAGTTATTTCCTGTTGGCACTGGGATTAGGTTGCGCTGTACAGACAATTCATATATGACTTCTGTGCCAAAGTTTTGATAGCTCAAATGTTCTGCGTATTTGTAACTCTGTTTAGTTGATTGTAGAATGTAGTAAACCTTGAGGGACTCGACTAACTTTATGACCTATGTACATAGGTTTCCACAATAATCTTCATACTGATTGTCTGTAAAGTGTTCCTTGTTCATAGTGTGGTACCCGCGTTCACTTCACATCCGTCAAACTTAAACATCATCAAGTGGAAGGACCGGTCTAGTGGCTAACTTAGTCAAGTTTTGCAAGTTACGTTCAATTCGTTTATGAATAACTAAATTAATCTTAAAATGAATTACACCGGTAAAAAAACTAATATATTTAATTAAACTTCGTCATTGCTAAAATAGTGAAAGGGTGTTTATTTTAAATTGTTGCGACATAAAAAATGCATTCGTTTCTTTTTTTTTTTTACATGAATACCGCACAAGAGTCCCAACTGCTCCCAACCGTCTGGAGCCAGTGAGACTATGGCATTCCCAATTGGGAAATGTTGTGAGGCTGGAGATATTGGGGAGGGGAAGGAGAAGGAGAAGGGGAAGAGGGAGGTGGGAAATACCTGGCTATTCAGATCTGGTCACCAAACACGGCTAAAAGCCATTTCAAGCAACGTTTCAATTCTGAATGGTGGTCTTTCACCAGGGCGATACTGAGAGTATCTTCCACTCTGGAACGTGCGCAAATATACAATATATCATTTTTTAATTAATTAATTGTGAAACAACACAAATTAATTAAATAAAAATTACTTGCGCACGCCGGGATTTGAACCCGCGACCTTCGGATTCGTAGTCGAGAGCCTTACCCCTCGACCGTGGAGGCCGTCAAAATTTTTTTTCAATTAAGAAAATAGCAAAAAAAATAAGATGTTCTTAAGGTAAAATTGCTTGCAAAGTAAATGATGAAAGAAATAAATATAAACATGTTCTAAAACAATACTTTCAGCAGTTCCAGTATAAATATTTCTCAGCGACCTTTTGAAATGAAATTTCTACGTTTTCTTTTATATTTGGCCAATGGAGTCGATCCATCAGAAATCCTATCAATTTCAGGCTATAGAAAAATTGGATGAAAATTAATGATTGAACGATGGAATACTGAAATACGTGTTTCGTAATTTCGAATGCCGCATTTCAACAACGGGATGTAATTTTTATGCCACGTATTCCGATATTATTTTCTTTTGCGATTCATTTCTGTGATACTGGATGATTATTGTATGCTTCGTTGTATCAACACCAATAATGGGTTTTATGTACAGAATAAGGAAAAAAAATTGTATGATGTGTTTTTGCTTCTTCTCATACGTAATGTTTACTACAAATTCGAAGATCTCTCTTTTCACAAAAAGGAACCGTTATCAATTTACATAGTTTATTTACAAAAAAATTAACTTTTTTAAATTTTTTATATGAATACCACACAAGAGTCCCAAACTGCTCCCAACCGTCTGGAGCCAATGAGACTATGGCATTCCTAATTGGGGAATGTTGTGAGGTTGAAGGTATTGGGGAGGAGAAGGAGAAGGGGGAGAGGAATGTGGGGAAAGGGGAAATACCTGGCTATTCAGATCTGGTCACCAAACAAGCCATTTTAAGCAACGTTTCAATTTTGAATGGTGGTCTTTCACCAGGGCGATACTGAGAGTATATTCCACTCTGGATATATATTATTTAAATATTATTTTTAATTGAACTAATTGTGAAAAAACACAAATTAATTAAGTAAAAATTACCTGCGCACGTCGGGACTAGACTGGACGCTTTCTGGAAAAATGACCTTAAAATTACGAAAGTTTTACTGGTGATATACACAATCAAACAAAGTTAACATGTTTCCCAGGATGTGGTTATTTTATATCATTTAACCGTTTGAATTCATTTAAAGCAATAGGTGACTTCCCGATGTTTTGTTTTATTACGACTCAAATTGGTATTCCAAAATGACGTTTATTGAATTGTACTTAATTCGTGATTTTTTTTTTTAAATCGTGAAAATCTTTGGAAGGGATATTTAAAGCGTGAAATCTAATTTGCTTTCCAAATGCCTTGTCACAGTTTAATGTAATACCCTTGGGTGGTGAAACAGCTGTCACGCGTAGTCATAAGTATACATCGACAGATTGAATTGTCTATTCTAGGTACCTGGAAACATTAATATTAACCCTCCCTTCCCTGTGATGAGTATCTTCTATACGTTGTTTCTAATATCCACCAATATCGCTATAAATATAATAAATACAAAGTTAAGATTTTAGGTATTCCTCCATAATATACGCATTGATTTAAAAAATAATATTAATTATAATCAGAATTCATCGGGTACATCGAAGGTATTTTGTGAACATCGGAAACAAATTCGTGTATAACAGCGCTGTCAGTGCCTCAACATTGGGTCTCGACGATACGTGAAAAGTATGCGGGAAGCGCGACACTATATTCGCATCTCGCTATTGCACGAGGAGCTAGATGTTCTCAGTCGTGTTTTTTTTCCTTCGAGGCGTAGAGTTGTGCTAGCGGCAGTAGCTCTCGGGCTATTGAGATTTATGCCCGTTCCTTGAGCGTTGACAGGTGTTTTTTTAACGTTTTCTGCAAATATGTCTCAATTATTATAATTTTTGATTTCAATTATAATTACTTAGGGGGATTAGCTATGAATTTTCTTATTATTCCGATTTAAAATCGCAAATTTTTTATTGTGTAGTGACTACCCAACACCGGAACGCGCGTTTTTATTTTAGCACCGTAAGGGAAAGGATAATGAATGCGTATTTTTTTGCTTCTTCGATCGAATTATGCCCACGCAGAAAATATATTTTTTTATATTATCAGATGAAAAACACTCAACAACGACTAATTTGCCTTAATTGATATGATTTTTGGAATCTCGTTCGTAAGATGGATTATTCTTTTCCATTAATTGTTTTGGAGTTATAAGTAATTAGTAATGAATTAATAACGACATGGAATTACATGGTATCGTATTATCATCTAGTGTGAAACGACCCGCATATTCCTAATATTATCTTCAATCAATGATACAAAATACTCGAAATATTATTTTGAATTAGTCACATCAATATATGATATAACAAAGGGGAAAAGCCATTTGATTCCTATGATATTTCTCGAAGGTTCTTTCGTGATTAGAATCGAATAATTAATTGTGGATAATGTAATGATTCGGGTATTCCATGATAGAATAGAACGCATGATCTTGGCAACAAGTTTGGAGGTATTGTTGATTTATTTGCTGACTCCTTTTATGAAGTAAAGCATCATGTAAACCACCACTTTGATGATTTCTACATTTATTTTTTGTAGCTTTGATAATGTAGCGTTAATGATTTGCGTTATAATCTTGTTTAAGTTGACTATTTTATGTGGATGTTAAACTTTTTTTTAAATTGTTAGTTTATGGTATATAATTTCCATATTTTGATAGCTAAAGTGTTATGTTATTTAATTTTTAATTAACTTATTGATAGCTTACACACCTGATTGTAATATATTTTTAATCATTGAAGATAATATTAATAACTCTCAAAATGACACATGAAACCGAAAAGATACAGAAAAGAAAAAGATAAAGGCAGCAACTGGGACTCAAACCCAGGATCTCATGGTCGATCCGGGACCTTGCGCTCTAATTCACTGAGTTGCGGCTACCCCAATCCGTTCCCAGATGCGACTGAAATTTTTTTATTTTCTGTCGTTTTTTTTCCGTTTTCATGTTTCATTTAGGTTATGTCAATATTATTTTCTACAATGATTAAGAATTAAAAATTTCTTTGTTTTCACAACTTTACTAATATATGTTCATATATATATATATTTGAACATGTTTCGAAAGCAATGCTTTCCTCAGTGGAAATGAAAGGAATATATATTTCTGATGAAGAAAGCATCACTTTCGAAACATGTTGATACACATATATTAATAAAGTGGTGAGTACAAAGTAATTTTTAATTCATTTATTAATAATGACGCCATAAAGTGAAAACCAATCTTTTCTAACCATCTTAGATCTTCGTCGTCTCAGTATATTTTAAGTATGAAATAAACGGATATTTCAAAACTCTACAGCTCATATTCGAAATATATTAAGAGCTATAAATGTTTTCCGTAATATACAAAACGTGGAAATTTAGTAATATAAACTTTTTTTAAATCACAGCCTAACGTTTTTTGAAAAAGAGTAGAAAATTCCACAAACAATACTTTTTCAAGTATAGCAAAAATGTGACGAATTATTGGCAATATCAGAAGTACCAACACTTCAATTCTACAGTTGCAATGCTTCAAGATGCAAGTTTTTAAGTTGGATTCACTTTGCAATTTCTGACATTCTGCCCTGTGAATAATTGCCCGTCTCGCGCAGCCGCCCTACAGAGCCGCACAAAGGGGCCGACCACCGGAGCAGGGCAGAGACTTCTATGGACTAGCAAAAAGGGAACGTTTTCCTTGAACTTGTTTCAAGCTCGTGATTCCATTACCAACTTTACTACCTAACCACCGAATCGCTTTCGGCCAATTGGTCGGCTGCTTTTAATAATGCGAAGTTCATGCGAATGCTTCTGTTACACGAACTATGTAGAAACGGTACTGCCCGGAACCATTGAGACTATCGCATGTCGTGAGGCTGAAGGGAGTAGAAAGAAAAGGAGATGGGGAAGAGGAAGGTTGGGAAGAAGCTACCCGGCTATTTAATTCTCACACTGTTGGTGAAATGAGTAATGAATTTAGTAAGACTTTTTAGGACTTTTTTTTAAATGAATACCGCACAAGAGTTCCAACTGCTCCCGACCGTCTGGAGCCAGTGAGACTATGGCATTCCCAGTTGGGGAATGTTGTGAAGCTGAAGGTATTGGGGAGGGGAAGGAGAAAGGGAAGGGGAAGGTGGGGAATACCTGGCTAATCAGATCTGGTCACCAAACACGACTAAAAGCCATTTCTAGCAACGTTTCAATTCTGAATGGTGGTATTTCACCAGGGCGATACTGAGAGTATATTCCACTCTGGAACGTGCGCAAATATAATGTATATTATATTTTTAAATTAATCCATTGTGAAACAACACAAATTAATTAACTAAAAACTACTTGCGTACGCCGGGATTTGAACCCGCGACCTTCGGATTCGAAGTCGAGAGCCTTACCCCTCGACCATGGAGGCCGTCAAAATTAATTTTTTAAATTTTTTAGATCCAAAATCTTCTCTTAGAAGTTATCAGCAAAGCTGTTTTAATCACGAGCTATGAAGTTTTGAAATACCTATCTAGAAATCAACGAGGATATGACGGTATTTATGATTTAGAAAAAAAACTATTTAAAAAAAGAATCTTTGTTTATAGAAACCAAGTACTTACTAGCAGTTAAAAAATATAGAGATCTACTGACAGCACTGTACGAGTATATATGATACTCACAAAGGGAAAATTGAACTAATATGTCCAAAGGTACACATATTATTTTTCTAAATTGTTGTTGAAGTAAAAAATTTGTAGAATTATCATTTTTTCGATGAACCCCATTTAACCGATACATCAAAATGAAAACTTCGTATTTCTTTTAAGAATAGAATTTTAAGCAAAATTAAAATTCTGAAAAGAGTTTTCTGCAAAAATTTTAGCACCTATATAATTAATAATTTATTATATGGCTGCCAATAATATGGGATTTAAAAATAGAGCATGATATTGACAAAGTCTTGAATTTTAAATATGATATCGATGAAGATGGCATATAGGATGGCATTAGCTAAGTTGGTTAAGCGGTTGTCCCGGAAAGACAGAGGTCCTGGGTTCGAGTATCAGATGTGACTGATATCTTTTTATTTATTATTTTCTGTTGTTTTTTCGGTTCCATGTTTCATTAAGATTATGTTAATATTATCTTCTTCAATGATTAAATATTACAACGAGGTTTTTAAACTTCAATAAAACAATTAAATATTTGAATAATTAATTAATTTGAACATCTTTTTTTTATGTCCTGTATAATATTTTATGTTTTTTTTATATATGTGTGTACATATAACATATACTAATTTAAACCTAATAGCACTAAAACGTTATCAAAACCATTATTCATTTTACCAAGTATTTCAATATATTTTTATACTAAACCTTACTCCAGCACATTGTTTACCTGGATATAACATAATTAAAATAAATTATCTAATCATTTCATAGGGGTTTCATATTATATCAATATGAAATGATATTAAAAAAAAAATATCCACACTTCACAAATAGTTGTTACACAAAAAAATTAACGAAAAGGCAATTCCCCTTATAGCACTTAGTCTTCATTACAAAAGTAATTGACTAGAAGAGGTGAATTAAAAATATAAAATGTCAATATCGATTCTTGGTTATGAAGTTTGGTATTGTGTTTTGAAAATAGCAAAGCCATTTGCAATTCAAATTATGTTATCTTTGTTATGATAAGACTTATGTAAATTAACCTGTTAACTCGATTTATTGATTGTAACTTATAGGGACAATAATTCTGGAAAACATGTATTTTATATTCTCATCAAATGGCCAGTCATCGCCATTTTGTTTATTTTGTACATTTGATAAAAACTTCTTTCGCTTTTTAAGTTCACTCTATAAATATTTTTCAGTCATAAAATTATAAGTATTTCAAATTTCAAATGAATACCAACTCTTCTCGTGCCACCAATCGTGTAATAAATGTAACATCAATAGAAAAGGAGGATAAAAAAGCAATTGTAAAAATATTTCTATGCTTTTTTTATTGTATCATATTAATTATATACAGTGGGAACTTATACCCGCTAAGCCACTGCAAGTAGCTTGTCAGCAGGAGTTTATTTCAACAAGATTATATAATACAACAATAAACATCAATCATCATATAAATGAAGGGCAAAATTAGGATATAGAGGCGCATGTACGTTGTGATCAATGTATGAGGATCTCGTACATAACTTGGAAAAAAAAAAATAATAATGGAAACAGCATTTCAGTTTTGTTATTGAGATACTAGAGTCCAATTTTATAACACCGATTTAAATAATATTATAAAAATGTAAATATCATAAAACATATCAAAATTATAAATGAACAAAAATTATAAAAATATCTATATTATAAAAATACCAATTTTATAAAAATATCAATATTTTAAAAATATCAACATTATAAAAATACCAATATTATAAACATATCAATATTATACAAATATCAGTATTATAAAAACAACAACATTGTAAAAAATATCAATATAATAAAAATATCAAAATTATAAAAGTACCAATATTTTAAAAATATCAATATTATAAAAATATAAATTTTATAAAAATATCAATATTTTAAAAATATCAACATTATAAAAATACCAATATTATAAACATATCAATATTATACAAATATCAGTATTATAAAAATACCAACATTGTAAAAAATATCAATATAATAAAAATATCAAAATTATAAAAGTACCAATATTTTTTAAAATATCAATATTATAAAAATATCAGTATTATAAAAATATCAATTTTATAAAAATATCAATATTATAAAAATATCAATTTTATAAAAATATGAATATTTAAAAAATATCAACATTATAAAAATACCAATATTATAAACATATCAATATTATACAAATATCAATATAGTAAAAATATCAGCATTATAAAAACATTAATATTACAAAAATAAAAATATCAAAGTATCTGCTAGTTTTAAATAAATTTAAAAATAACAATAAAAAATTATAATAATAAAACAGCAGTACAGGTTGGTTACAGTGAGGATAGACTTAATATAATAATAACACCAAATATTTTTTTTAATGATATCTGCAACTATTAAATTTTCTAATAAAACTGTGTTCATCTGAAGCGACCTGCCAGGTAAGTATGTTTTTCTGTATCTGTTTGTACATAATTAGATAAAAAACAGAAATTAACATTTGTACAGCGCCTTTGAGGTGATTTTTCACAAAAACGGCGCTATACAAGTCATCCGATTATTATTATTATTTAAAAGGCTCCATTAAACTCCAATTCTAGGTTTCTGTTTCAGCTTTTTAAATTTGTATGATCAAGAGAAAGGCCCAACTATTTTATTGTCATGCTTATTATTATATGCTTAGTTGATCACACAACTTGATAGAAGATTGAAGCGGACCCAGAATCGGCGTTTCGCGGGAGCCTTTCAAATTATGTTACATTAGAATTTCGGGAAAACACCCCAACGTAAGTGTTAATTTTGCCAATCATATTTAACGTGATCAATTTCACTTGTATAACCTTAGTGGATGGTTCACAACTTTATAACTTCTTTTTTATTTTGATTTTTTTTAAATCTCATGTCTAGTAGCAATTAGTTTTCATTTATTACAATTATATCAAATTAGTTTTAATATTCTAATAGAAATTATAAAAAAAATCTTGCTCGTGTTGGAATAAGTGTATTCCTATAGAAGGTACCACATTGAATTTTAATTGTCACTGAAGCACCCCAAGGCGCAGTATAAAAAAATCTCAAAATTTGGTCATTTATTTATTTATTAACGCCTAAAAGGCTTTTACATGTTAATACATTTATCTCAGAGTTACTTATAATAAGGAATATAATAATATAGTACATAACATAATAAAATAAGAGAGTAGGTACAATATAAGTATGTAATTACAGCGTAATGTATCAACACCGGGACTGAGCATTACAAACACTCGCTTGTACCTAGATTACATAAAGTTAGTAATAGTTAATAATTTAACTGCACAGAAGGTACAAGAAGACCATACTATTATATCTTTTCAATCAATATTTATTTAAAATAAATTTTATTTATGTTTCATATGTACGCACATATTTTACCTTTATACCTTTCATGAACTTTTTTTCTTTATATGCTCTATGATGTCATTGTACGACCCAATTCCACATTTAATAGATACCTTTTTAATTATTTATGCCCTATTATTATGCATGTAGTTAATTGTGACATGTGATTATTGTTAATGATATATTTATACCGTTGATATGAAACAAATAAGTAATGAATAACAGTTTTTCCTGTTTTTACATTATAACAGCAGGTTGTAAAAAATATTATAACAAGTGTTAAAATAATATAATAGTATTAAAGAAGTAAATAGGTAGGTACTTACATAATTACATTAAAAAAATGACGCCAATGAAAATCATCTTTTGTTTTCTTTTGACTGTTTTCTTCTGTCTATTAATCTACAATGTTTACACCTAACATACATATGTGTAAGCATTTAAATATTTAAACGTTATCATTGAAGAAAATAATATTAATATAATCTAAATGAAAGATGAAACCGGACAAAATGACAGAAACTTTGTCCGGTTTCATCTTTCATTTAGGTTACGTTAATATTATTTTCTGCAATGATTAAATATTACAATGAGGTTTTTTAAATCTCAATAAAAATAATTAAAAATTGAAATCTTTACACTTTTATAAAAAGTCAATAGATGTCTCATATAAATAAAAAGTCGGATTTAAAATCCGAGACACTGTTTGAGTTTGCAATTGAGTTCGGGTAGAACTTTGTAAACATCATGAAAATTGCTGCCAATAATATGAGATTAAAAATGGAATTATAATCGATTCACAAATCTTGAATTTGAGATATGATATCTGATGAGGTTAGATGACTAAACATTTAATTAAGAACTGGTCACATTGAGAAGCATGGGAGGCCTGTTTGATACATGAATTAATAAGCAAAGACGTAAATAAACAATGGTGAAAATAATTTGTTAGGTATCGAGACTTCAGAGTTGGATTTGACCGGGGAAAAGCGGGAATACCTACGGGAGACAGTGTAAGTGCAGGCTTACCCGGTGAGGGGTTTCTTCCAGGGAGCTCGGCTCGGGACCTTCGAATCAGAATCGGCAGGCCTCGGAGCTCTTCTGCAGGATCGTGAATTTCTTATAGTTGGGAATTCGACTCAATACTTTATAATGAAACACTCAAATGCTTTCAAACTCAGTAGTTTACTTGGAGAAAGGTACAGACATAGTTAATTTACTCAAGGGGAACAGGCTAACCTAAATCTCACAATAATGCTACAGGTAAACTCTCTGGAAATTCTCTTCAACGGGCATGGTTAAATGTGATTTGAATAGAATGCAACACAACGGAAGGGGAAAAGCAAGATACGGCTCACGGTTTTTCGTGTAGTGTTCGGTGAAGGCAATTGCTGGTAGTGTGGCCGGGTAGGAAGCCATCGGGGAGGATGCTTGCACGCGGTGAATGATCCGTCCAAGGCCAGATCCGCGGGGAGAATGATGCGTCCCATAATGATGCGTCCAAGGCCAGATCCGCGGGGAGAATGATGCGTCGAGAGTCGGACCCGCGTACGAGTGGTGGGCTAGGGGCGCTGATGTCTAACGAGCGGCTAGTTTTTATGGGTTATTTGCGTTATGTAACAATTTCTACGGGAGTCTACAGGAGGGATATTGAAAGGGATGAGTTGTAGTAAAGCAGATGCATAAAGAATGCAATTAATAATTTTGAAGAAACAAATAAGAGAAAATTTATTCCTACGGTCTTCTAAAGGAAGGAGATTTAGAGTTAGTTCACGTTCATCATGAGTATTTTCCTCTTTCAAGTCCTAATCTCCGAGCAATCCCTCTTAAGAACCGAAGTTGAACGGATTCAATACGATGAATATAGAGCATAATAAAGAGACCAAAACACACAGGGATTATGAATATGGGAGCGAACCAGGAAACTTTATAGATTTCTAAGGGTATTTATGTTTTTCAAGTCAGAGGTAATTCTAATGATGAAGCCGAGTACTTTTAGAGATTAATTAGCCACATAATTTATCTATTCCCGAAAAGAAAACCTGTAATATAGAATAAAACAAAGGTTCTTAATAGATGTGACAGTAGTGAAGCAAATATTATTTATTACTTCAATAATGGTAAAATTAATTCGTGGTGCCTTTATTAATAAAATTAATAAGAAATACTTTGTGTATATATATATATATTAAACAGTGGCGTACATAATGTATTTTGTATTAATTTTATTATTTACTTCTTCAATAAGTGCAAAATCACTTTCTGGTGTCATTTTTAATAAAATGGATATGAAGTATTTTATAATAAATTAATAAAAATAAAATAAAAAGTATTTTATAATTTCTTCAAAATAATGGTATTCACTTGTGGCGTTATTATTAATGAATGAATTCAAAATTACTTTTTAATCATCACTTTATTAACATATACATATCAATCAACATCTTTTGAAAGCAAAGTTATCCTACTCAGGACAATTCTGTATGTATTAAATGTTAAAAATTATAATATTGAAAATGAATTTCATTTAATTAAAAAAATACTTTATTAGGAAGAATTTTGTTTAAATCACTGTTTTATATAGAAATATCAACATGTTTCGAAAGCGAAACTTCCCTGATAAGGATTCAGACTATAATGAGAAGAATAGACAAATAATTAATATAGAAATATGATAACGTTAAAATAGACAAATTACGAGAACATAAACAAAAATTAAGTAATTAACGAATAATCTGACAATATTTGAAAATCTCCTACTACCATCACAGAAAGCGGAAGATGTTGCTTATGTCGTGGTGGAGGACTTAGCGAGCCGAGGAATTGAACCCACGACACCTGGGTGAGACCCAGACGCGATGCCAACTCAGCCACTGACCGGTCAAATTATATGGTTTATACCCTTCTTTGACCGCGAACGGCCGGTACAGAGTCGTTTAATCACGACACCAGATATTTTATTTTTTTTGATTATTAATAACATTTTATTGACTATGAAATAATATTGAGTTTATACTAGAAAACAATCAATATACGCAAATGTCTTATCTCTTCAGTGAGCAAAATCCGTTGTGCTATTTTTTTATTATTTTGTACAATAAAGATTGTATGAATTATATTTTTTTCCTGTTTTTTATAGATTCATCATCTTATTAAGTGACTTTATTAAACAATTCGGCGTTTCCTTAACAAAAATTCACTTTTCAATTTTCATTGCACTTTAATATGGCCCAGCACTCCCTTTTCGTTAACAACAACATAAACTCGAGAACCGTCCTCCTGTTCTGTGTCGACACCAAACTGCAGCGTTGACCGTTTTCCCATACATTGTACATGCAGCACAAAGGAGCAAATAAATTTGTAAAATCTCTCACGGACTGAGCTTTATGCACTTTTTAGCTTACTCGATATTTCTAGCTGTTAGTGGCGGAGTAAAATAATTCAAACTGAAAACTGCACTCGCAGTTCGATGGTTGGATTGGCGTTAAAAATAATACTCCGTGTATTTCGCGCATTCGTTAAAATGTTAATAATTGTCATACTCGTAACACGTTTTAACCCGTAAGCTGCGAATCGTATGCATTGTCCTCTAAGACATGACCACTCTACAACAAGAAGAAATGAAATAAGACTTGCCCTTCAAAAGAAAACAAAGTTCCAACATGCATTACTATATAGAGCGATGACGATCTTCCAAGAAATACTGGCCGATATAAAATAAGAGGAAAATTGTCTTGAAATTTAATAAGTGATGAAATATGTAAAGTAAAATTTTGAATGTCATAATTCGTAAACTTTAATTTGTACTTTTTAATTGTGTTTCATAACTTAATTGCATTTTATTTTCTTAGCTTAAGATATATATATTACGTTTATATTAGACTGATAGGGATATAGAAAGAAGGGTGAATGCAGGAAACTCCATTAATGGAGAACTGAACGCGGTTGGCGCTAATAAAAAGTTGTCCAAAGAAGCGAAGCTAGCAGTCCACAATGGAGTGCTGATACCAACCCTGATGCATGGCAGTGAGGCATGGAATTGGTAGAGGAAGGATAAAAATAAAGTGAATGCCCTAGAAATGAGATCTCTGAGACGAATGTGTGGTTAAACCATCTAGGATCGTGTGAAAAATTTTAAAATTCGTAAAGAATGCAAGGCTGATGTAAGCGTAATGAGTAAGATTAATAAAGGGACGCTTAGATGGTTTGGGCATGTAGAGCGAATGAACGAAGAAAGGAGTGTAAGAAAAATGTATGACGCGAATGCGGATGGAAGAAGAAGACGAGGACGCCCGAGGAAGACATGGCACGATCAAGTGAATCAAATACTTGAGTCGGGCCATGTCAGAAGTCGGAATAATAGAAGAGAATATATGAGACGATGTATGAATGTGAATAAAGCAAGAAGTGTATGCCAAGATCGAGTTGTTTGGCGGTCCGTCCTCTCTGTCTACCCCTGCGGAGAAACAGCGTGATGGTTAGTTAGTTAGTTAGTTGTAACCAATGTACATGTATTTTATTGTAAAGTAAATAAATAAATTTAATTTTTGTATTATGAAATATGAACTCAGAAATATTTTCAGTTGTTTTTTTTCTGTAAATTACTACACCATTTACATTTTATAAAATTACGTAAATGTAAGATTTCAGAGAAGAGCGCCGTCTAATTAGAGCCCGTTCCATGGATAAATGTTATTATTATTAAAATGAAAAATGTTTTTGTTTTAAGTCACACAATTTTATTTATTCAAATATATATGGTGTTTTTTTTAGAGGTACACAAATTCAAAATGAAAAAAAAACACAGTGAAAATGTTAATGTCTATGATATTAGATTTATTTAATAGATAATTTTACACCATTATTTTTTCAATATGATTTCGGGCATATGAGTGCCGCGGCTAGCTCGAATGAAGCTCAATCGTGAAGTCCAATTTTCTACAACTTTATCGAGCAACTGGGGCCGTATATAGGCAATAACACGGCGAATGTTTACTTCCAAATAGGCCAACGTCTCTTGTTTATCAGCATAGACTAGTGACTTCACATACCCTCAAATAAAGTTATCTAATGGTGTGAGATCACACGATCGTGGAGGCCAGTTCACAGGTGTTTAAAAAGGTGTTTGAAAACCAAATATACCAGACGTAATCTGGCACACAAACGACTGCAGAGGCCGGCTGATCCCGATCTGCGAAGCGGGCTGGGGGGGAAGGGGTGGCGACCTATCATTCCCTTTTGCAAGAGGGAACGACAACGATTTTTGTATCACTTTGCTTCTGCACAAAATTCCTTCTTGTGCAAAAACTCCGGCGGCTGTACAAATCCTTTGCACAAAATACACTTTTGTTCAAATCTCGATTGCTGCTCTGCGGGCCTTGTCCCGTGGTGAGTCGATGGTCTGATTCCGTGAGCGTTGGTAGTCCGGGGGATAGTCCAAGGGTCAGCGGGGGTCAGAAGAAGGCAGGTGGGTTTTCAAGAAGAGCGAGGTAGAGCGGTCGGGGTAGCAGAGGTGACATCAAGCGTCGCTGAATTACTGCCGAAAATGCCAACCAGGCGCTACGCCGGGCGCCAAGTTAGCCTCTCACGGTGCTATCGACCAGAAGTCTGCGTCGAATAGCGTCGTGAAAGCTTATCCGACGTCACCCGTCTCCCCCGCACACGTCATCTCGCTCTGTCATTTTTGTTCGTAATTTTAAGTCTGAGTGGTCTGGGAGAACAAGCTCGGCCACAGACCACCCGTTGTTACATATACAAAGAAATCGGGAATCGGATGCTTTTGCGGACAGTGAAGAAACATTTATTTCCATACGACCCGATTCCCTTACAAGTTAGAACTTGATATTATTTTCAATACAATTTATACAGTTAAGCGGCAAGATGTCCGACACACCAAACCTCTAAAAAAAAAAACCTTATATATCTGCATTCGACCGGTGTCGGTTGCACTCAACCTTCTTCATGAATGTACACAAATAAACTTATGCACTTTCAGTTTATATGTGTACATTCCTGAAGAAGGTTGAGTTCAACCCCAAACCGGTAGAATCCAGAAATATATATAAATAAATAAAATTACGTGACCTAAAACAAAAACATTTTTCATTTGAATTATAATGTCAAGCCACAAAGTGATTGCTTCCTTCGGTAAATGTTATTATTCTTTGCAAAACGGGATTTGCTACATTCTTTTCGTTTTAGTTGTATTGTGCAAAATAAAATTGTGAAGTAAATGGTATATTTATAAATACCCACGCGAGTTTTATAGATAACTAACTAACTAACTAACGATCACACCGTTTCCTCGCAAAAATAGGCAGAGAAGACGGACCGCCAAACAACTCGATCTTGGCATACACTTTTTGATTCATTCACATTCATACATTCTCTGCTATTATTCCGACTTCTGACATGGAGGTACTTAAGTATTTGAATGTCTCCCACGGCTTCTTATGCCATTCACATTCGTGTCATATATTCTCCTTACACTCCATTCTTCATTTATTAGCGTCCCTTTCTTAATCTTACTTGAAACAAAGTTAGTAAAAATACTATTGTACTTATCAGAAAAAAAAACAACACATGTCTTTTATTAATTATAATGATACGTATGCATACCGAGTTTGATAGTAAGTAGAACACAAAAACCATGCAACTTAATATAAATAGAAAAACATTCAAAAATACTTATAAAGTTTTTTTCAAAAAATGTCAATTTCAATGTTCAAGCCCTAAAAAGAAGGGTTGTATGGAACAACTTAAACTAATAATTATTTAATAATAGCCATCCAAATAGCCTTGAGTTAATTAAACTAATTTTCTTTCCCATTTCTGCAGAGTGTTCCAGCTAAAACATTTTTATTCGCTTGCTTAGGCCTTTAGCGTTCCCGTTAGAAGTTATAAGTCCCGATAAATTATCAACATGACCCCTATCAAGCAGCCTAATGTTGCCGTAAATGCCCCACGGACCAAATGCTCGGCCGCAGATTGGAGAGGTGTTTACTGTTATTCGATACACTTAAATTCCCTATAACTGCACGCCGGCAGGTTGAACTGGTAAAAATATTCGCTTCTACGAGTAAATTCCTCGTGTTGACTTCAATAGCAACCAAGATTCGAAATAACATACAATGAGTCGCTTATTGATCAGTGTCGAATCTACCATAGATACATGTAAACAGTTTTAAATCCAGAATTAAATATAAAATAATAAGAATTAAAGAAATCTTTTGAAAAAGAGAAACTTACATTTTCAAGATCTGTAATTTCTTTAGGAGGAAACCTTTATATTTCGAAATAAAAAAAAACGTTTGATTTGTTTTTATGCTTATTTAAAATGCCAAATTATTTAAGGCAAAATTATCGAAGCACCGCGCGTATAAAGAACAGTCATTAACGAAACTCTATCTGAAAACAAAGAATCCGACGAAATTTCGTTACTCACGGTTACAGCAATAACGCCCCTTTCCCTTTCTTTTAGGGGAGGGAAAACACAAAATACCAGGGCCGGAGAGGGCAGAGGGGGTATCGCGCGCAATTTATGTAAACAAAAACAAACTTTTGTCGTTTCACGAAGAGCTAACAAAGCTTATTGTTTAGATATTAGCTAAATTGCTACAATAACTCTCCATCTAAAGACATTACAAATTTATCAAAAGAGGGGTGAATGGTGGTGTCATTTAAGCGGAGATTCTATTTTGCACAAGCGCCTCGCCAAAGCACCGCCAATTCTCACCAGACGATAAAGCGCAATATACTAGAAGAGCTTTTAACAGAAAGCATTTAAATTAAATCTGCAGCACTCGGCAGCATCGCTGGGAAAATAAAAAAAAGCTTGCATGTTGAGTACTATGAACAAAAAAATCACAAAGCAAAAACCTCAGTATTCATGGAAAGTTAAAATAGAAACCTCAGGAGCGGACAAAGTCTATGTGCAATAAGCATCTCCTTAACAAAAAATAATCATTTAACATTACTTTACTGTGGGTCATATAAGTGATACTTCGTACCGAGTTCGCTTTACTGTAAACCTTACACTTAGATGGTTTGGGAATGTAGAGCGAATGAACAAAGAAAGGAGTTTAAGGAGAATATATGACGCGAATATGAATGGAAGAAGAAGCCGGGGACGCCCGAGGAAGACATGGCACAATCAAGTGAATCAAATACTTAAGTCGGGCCATGTCAGAAGTCGGAATAATATAGAAGAGAATGTAGGAGACAATGCATGATGTGAATGAATCGAGAAGTGTATGCCAAGATTGAGTTAGTTGACAGTCCGTCCTCTCTGCCTGCACAATTAAAACTAAATCTATGGTATATGTGGCATCTATGTCAGGAGGGAGTCCCATTGCTTTCTATTATTGTTTTTATATACGATTTAATTATAATTTTTCGGGTTGATTTATCTCCTTCTGCCAGTCTGACGATGCCCGTGATAAGATGAAACTGGTCCGATCGAAAATAAATAAGTGGAAAAAGATTCTAAGTTTTTTTAATTTAAAAAAAATCGCTTTTTTATAATGCCGATTGTTAGAACTATTCAGTTTTCATGCTTTTATTAAGTTATATGATTTTTTTCTCCGTACACGCCTGTCGATATTAAAACAACAATATTGCAGCAGTAAAATATTGTCATCATTAGATTTGGTGGTATTGCATAGCGGCGGTAAATGGAGAACAAAACTGCATTTTGTTGAGCACCAAACACATCAGTAATATTCAATAGTTCTATCAATAGACCAATCAAAAAAGCGTCTACATCACTGCATCCACGGCTGGTCAAACAAATTTTGTATGTAAATAACATTAAAGATCAGCAAGTATATTCTATTTCGTTATAGCTTCATCCGATATTTCAAAGCTGGCACTAGGATTTTTTTTTTCGTTTTTATACACGTTTGCTTTAAAAACTTGTAAAACCTGATATTATGTAGCAAAAATAAACAGTCCCATAATGAGTTGAATTGATAACTCATGGGAGTGTAACATCGTTGTAGGTCTTATTTGAAATAATAAAAAAAAAGAAAAAAAATATTGCTTTATTTTCACCACTTTATTCATATACACAGATATCAACATGTTTCAAAACGGGTAAACGGAAATAATACCTTAGTATTTTATATATTCCTGATGAAGAAATAATTTCTTTCGAAACATGTTGATATCTGTGTATATTAATAAAGCGGTGAATACAAAGTTTTTTTTTTATTCATTTATGTAATAATGACGCCACAATGGGAATACCAATCTTTTGAAGAAATTATAACAAAAAGATAATTAAAAATTGCGCTATCAAATATTTTTCCTTGAAAAGTACCCTAAATGGTTGAAATCACGATTTTTTTCAAAATCTTTTATGCTTGTACTATCATATAGAATTACCTTAAAAAATGACTGCTTACCGCCGGTCACATTGTATATTTGATTTTGTAACGTATTTTCATTCTGTAAAAATAAAATTTCTATCTGTTTCTCTTGGCATGTCTAGGAGCATTTCATTTTTTTTCACGGGTAACAACTATTTATGAATTAGTTTTATTGATTTATTTCGAACAATCGTGTTACTAAACAATGTGTGGGGAAACGGGACTATTTCATTCATTCCCGAGTCCAAAGGTAACATAGGTCCGGAAACTAATTCAGTTCTGTTGATTTTTTAACTATTCCATATATAAAAAAAAATTACATTTCGTTTCACGGATATAATATGAACCATTATGTGGGTTTTATTTCTGTACAGATATATTCAATGTAATTTTGTTAAATTTATTTTCATCTCCTTTTTACAAACTACTTACACAATGACTAAACTCTCTCTCTTTTCATGTTGATTTTTACCATTATTTAACTTTTTCGTTTGCCACTTTTGCAAATTCACTGGGAGTGAATTGTTCATAAAAATCTAGGGAAAACAAACTACGACAATTTTTTTTCCGCTAAGTTGGTCACACTCGGTTCCTGTTTCATTAAAAAAATTGTTTTGGACTGAAACGGATTATGTTTTTAAAAACAAAACATATCACATGTTTTTTCCTCAACAGATGTGTAGTTTATTTTTGGTATACACTGAGTGTTATGATGAGAAAAGCTTCGCTTTCGAAACATGCTGATAGTTGTATGTAAAAACAGTGGTGTAAACAAAGTACTGCTTTATTAATTGTTATTGTGTTTAATTCGTAGAACTCTATTTTGTCAAAAAATTAAATGGAGTTACAGCTGTTTCGACGTTCTAGGCCATTTTAGAACTGCGGTTAATCCACATTGTAACGACTTATTTAGATGATTTTATTTACTCCCCACTCCCATTCTAATTTGGACGGGTTTTTTAAAAATCTCAATAATAATAAAAAGTAAAAATATTTTGCAGAACTTTATAATAACATTATTAAATTTGATTTACATTAAATTAAAAAATAAATGAACTTCATATTAAAATATTTAACATGTACCTACTTGAATCGTTATTGAGTTATTTTATTAATTAGTAAATGGGTGTGGGCCATACTATACGATATCAATTTTTCATGTTTTTCAATTTCAATTTGAAACTTTAGCAATCATTTGTGAATAAATGAAGATGGCTTTCAACAGATTCTACTAAGACTCTGGTAAATGCTCTTGTAGTCTCCAAATTGGACTCCAATAGTTTGTATGTTAGTCTGCCTAATGTACATTTGAACAGACAGCAAGGAGTGTTCAACACAGCAACTTGTCTGGTATACGGTGCCGTGTGTTTTGTGGTATATAAGGCACTGAACGGCTGGCACCATTATGTTTGACTGACCTCAGTATGAGGAAAAATTTTACTCAGAGGCAACTCACACTCAGGTCAGCCAAGCCTGGTGCGTCGAACAGATTAAACCCTCTCATGGGAATTCTTCTAAATTTGGGGACATCGCTTTCACTATACTGTGTCCATATTCTTAGAATGACCTTCCATTTGATTTGAGGTCATAAAGCAATTTTGAAGCCTTTAACAAAAGTCTAAAAACAATTTATAAACTTTAGCGGGAAAATGTAAGCGCCTTAATAATAATAATGAGAGTTTATTTCTATAGCGCAGTTTTGTGAAGGTTCACCTCAAGTCAAGTAAACAGAACTGTAAGTACAGGGTTCTTTCAATTGAGGCAAATAAAAGAAGTACGGAGAAACCTGCCAACAGAGGCAACTAAACTGCTTGTCAATTTGTGCGCTGTGTCACGTCTAGATTATTGCAACGGAATATATGCGAGTCTCCCCAAATACCAAATTAACAAATTGCAATCAGTATTCAACGCTGCAGCAAGACTTATCACCAGCGTATCTAAATATTCTCACATTTCAGAGCATCTCAAAAATCTCCACTGGCTCAAATGTCCTGAAAGAATCCAGTTCAAGCTCTGTTGGATGGTATTTAAGTCACTTAACGGAATGGCTCCGGCTTACTTATCAGAACTGTGTATTCCCGAAAATACCAACTCACGGCAGTCCATCCTTAGGTCAGCAGCGTCATCAGCTATCGGCAGGTTGAAGGAACCAAAGAGCACACCTAATACTAAGTTCGGTGATCGTGCTTTCGGAGTGTCAGGACCTAAAGCCTGGAATGAACTGCCACATGACTTAAGAATTATCAAAGACTCGACAGAATTCAGAACTAAACTTAAAACACATCTTTTCAGAAAATCGTATCCATAAATAGAAGAAATTCACCTGTAAATTGCTTAGCTAGGCTAGCCGGTTAGTACTTACCTAAAGTCATCAAATAAATAAATAAAAAAAAATACAAAAAAAAAATAAAAAAATAAAATTAAATTAAAAATTCACGCATCGGTGCGCAAATGCGTCCACAGCCCGAAACACTGTAAATAACCAATGTGTAAAAAAAATATATTTATTAAAAGCTTCTTACGCTTTTTAAGGTAATTTTATAGATATTTTCGAGTTCTAAAATTCATTTTATGAATACTTTCCAGTCCTAAAAATTAATAGCAATAATTCAATAAATACCAACTCTTCTTGTGCCACCAATCATCTAATAAACGTAACATCAATAGAAAAGGAGAAACAAATAACCATGTAAAACTATCATCTCTATAAATATTTTTTTCTAAAACTGTGTTCATTTGAAGCGACCTGCCAGGTAAGTATGTTTTTCTGTATCTGTTTGTACATAATTAGTTAAGAAATATTTGTACAGCGCCCTTGAGGTGATTTTTCACAAAAACAGCGCTATACAAATCATCCAACTATTATTATTATTATTATTAAGGGTCACCCAACGTGACGTTAGTCACTAAACAGCGATACAGAAAAATTAACCAATTAATTTTATGTTATAAATAGAAAATATGAAAAAAAATTTTAAGTTTAAATTTAACAATTCTACATAGAAAGTATTAAAACAAATTAGGAACTTGAAATTCTCCATTTAATAACTATTAGCGTCTTGCCTGTTACACCCAACGGAGATACTTAAATAATTATTCCCAAATGTAAATTGATAAATTTATAATTTCTTGACAATTTTATAAACGATTGGTAACTTTGTGGCGTCATTATTAAGTAAATAATTAAAAATGTACTTTGTTTACACCACTTTATAAAAAATAAATAAATATCTCCACATGTTTCGACACCAATGCTGTCATCCTCAGGAATATATGAATACTAACAAATAATTTCGAGTATCGACAAATGATAAAAATTAAAACAATATTTTAACAGTATACAAATTATAAACATAAACAAAAATTAATTAAAGTAGGTAAGTAATTAATCAAAAATGCTAATAAAAAAAGAAAAAAAAGTGAGTGGGCATTTTCAATTTTTCAGTCGTTATTTTATGTAACACACATTTAATCTGCTCGATTGCGCAATAAAAATATCAACTGGTATATACGAACAACATGGCAATACGTAAATATGAAGTAGTCCTTGAGAGTTTTTCAAGTGTGATAACTTTTAACTTTACGTGAAAACTTTAAACAATAACGCAAAATTATATTAAAAGTTTTGGTTTACAATATTTGAATATATTTTTTACTTTACTGAAGTGTGAAATGTATTAAAAAGTCGATCATATCGGAAAATTATAATGCATTTTGAAAAACAAATTTGTAACTGATATCATTCGCCCGAGAAAGCCAGAACCACAGTTAGGTAATAACTCTTTAAGCCTAAGGAAAATGAAAATGAGATGGAAAATTCTCCCTAAAAAGGACCAAAAAAGGCCTTCTAGATTACAATTCCCGTTCTTTATATGGAAGTTTCCATATCTTTTTTTCTTTACGCTTAAAAATTTCTTGCTTACCTGCGGTTCTGGTTCTCTCGGATGACAGCTGTCAGCTGTCTTAAACGAGTGACATTAAATAAAAATATCAATATTTGCCTAGTTTTTTCAAGAGAAAAACTCAATATTAAGTAAGCTGCCAATTACATTATTAGTTGTTAAACATTAAACAGATGTTGACATTTTCGCACGGTAGTTCAAAATCTTTGGTAATTCACGGCAGGTGCGGCATAGAGGAGAGTCGTTCCGGCCGGACTCCAATGAATTCAATTTCCAAGGCGGTGGACTCACTCTGAGTTCGCAAATCTGGATTCACTCCTTCTGAACTCACACTCAAGGAACGACTAAGGTTTTATATTGGAGTCAGAAACTATTCATTAGTGTAATATGAACGATTTTTGCTTCCGGAACGGCGGACCCGGGCGTACAGAAAGGAACGAAGGACCGAGTCCGAGGAATCAAATCCGTGTGGCTGAACTCGGAAAATAAGTGGAATGACCCACCTATACGGTAAGCACAGATTAACCACCACGGAAAATGTTACTTTTAGACTTTGTGACAAAAAAAGGTTGTTCATTACTATCTAGTGAAGTAGGTATCTTTTTACAAAACGTAATACTCCGTTAAATGGCGTATTTATAATATATAAAAATAAAATAAAAACGTATTAAAATGCACTACAACATAATGAGATTGTTTTAAAAAGTTTTGTTTGAAAACCTTTTGTCACTTAAAGAGATATTTCATTAATTTGTGTTTTCAAATAATCTCTCAACAATCTGTTTAGGATTTTTTACTTAGTCTGTCCGGAATTCCGCAGTTATTCAAGAAGTCTTTAAGCCTAAGGAAAAAGATAAGGAATATTCCTTAAAAAGGAACAGAATAGCGCTCCTGATCTATTCTGCTGAATACAAATGGATTTCAATCCAAGCATAAAATTCTCTGACATTATGAAGGACATAAAAGCACAATCAAAATAATCGCCTAGACAATTTCAAATACTGTACGAATTGAAATTGTATTCCTTATAATGCTATTATTCTAATGTAGTTTGTAGACTTACAAATAAGACCTCAAAGAATACACAAAATTCTGAATTATTCTGTTTTTGTATTTTGCTGATTTAAACCCATTCTCACGGCGCTATACGTAAACTACGAAAAACTTTACAAGTTTATTATCAATACAAAAATGAATTGCTTCAACTTTCGCACTGATACTAAAATTGGTATTCATTCCCGCAGACTTGTGCTTCACCAATTTTATTTTATATTTTGTGATATTTCTATGTTTTATCAACGAGGTTTTTAGAGGATTATTATTATTATTTTTTAAAAGACACATATTCCCCGGTTACGAATAACCTGACAATATTTTAATAACTCCTACTACCATCACAGTAATCCTAAGATGTTGCTTGTGTCATAATGGAGGACTTAGCCAGCCGAGGAATTGAACTCACGACGCCTGGGTGAGATCCAAACGCGATGCCAACTCAGCCACTGACCGGTCAAATTATAATATCTTGGTGACTGTGCACAAATATGTACAATATATTCTGAATAATATTATATTCTGTACTCTGGATAATTTTGTATTCTGTATTCTGAATAATTTTGTATTCTGTACTCTGAATAATATTGTATTCTGTATTATTATTAATTTTGTATTCTGCACTCTGAATAATTTTGTATTCTGTACTCTGAATAATATTGTATTCTGTATTATTATTAATTTTGTATTCTGTACTCTGAATAATTTTGTTTTCTGAACAATGAATAATTTTGGCATTGAAATATGCAGACTAACAAAAATTAATCTAATTTGAAGTCATTGACCTTTTAATTTAATCAGAGAAAAGCGTGATAGACTGAAACAAACATTTCACTGAGTTCCCTGTTCATTTTCTCGTGAAACGATCTTAATAAAAACAGTAATTCAATTATTAATTGTTTTCGTGCTTAATGGTAGAAATACAATTAATTTTACAAAATAAATTGTCAGAAATTAAAATACAATAATGTTATTATTAAATTCTGCTAGTATTTTAGTTTTGAATTATTGTTACAGCTGTTTCTGCGTTCAACCAATTGTCAAACTGTGGTTAGGCCACATTGAGACGACTTACTAACTAACTAATTAACTAACCATCACACCGTTTCGTCGCAGGGGTAGGCAGAGAGGACGGACCGCCCAACAACTCGATCTTGACATACACGTCTTGCTTCATTCACTTTCATACAACGTCTCATACATTCTTTTCTGTTATTCCGACTTGTGACATGGCCCGACTCAAGTATTTGATTCACTTGATCGTGCCATGTCGTCCCCCACTTCTTCTTCCATTTACATTCACGTGATATATTCTCCTTACACTCCTTTCTTCGTTCATTCGCTCTACATGCCCAAACCATCTAAGCGTCCCTTTCTTAATCTTGCTCACTACTCTTACATCAGCCTTACTTGATTTACGAATCTCAACATTTGGCACACGATCATACTTGATTTTACCACACATTCGTCTCAGAGATATCATTTCTATAGCATTCAGTTTTATTATAGAGACGACTTACTTATAATATTTTATTTACTCCTACCCAATTTTAATTTAGACGGTGTTCAAAAACTTGTTTACTTTGAAAATAATTGTGTTAATTAAAGACTCTCTATTTTTTTAGGAACTTACAGTCAAAAGCTGTATTCTCCATATAAAGTATTTTATTAAATGTTTTATAATGACTTGAATGCCATTTAAGCCAATGAAATTAATGTGTTTGGCAACTCCATGAATCATTTTAACGATTTATATTGTTTAGATTTCGTCAATGTACTGAGAAGTGGGAAATTAATATTTTTCCTTGCTTTATTAATTAGCGTTATATTACTATCAGTCGTTCGTTTATTAATTTCTCAGGGTCAAGTACATTTAATCTAAGGCCCTTTCCTTCTTATATGTAAGAATTTCAGCGCGTTATTAGCAAAACGGACGTGATTATTCACTGAAAGATGTTCTGCGATTTTTTAAATAGTGTAGCATAATTTGTAAATATTTTTTTTATTATTATAGCATCGTATAATGGTATTTAAATCTAGTTGAGAAAGCCCTTGCCATCTGTCCTGTGAAGATAGTGCTATAATCGGTGTGGTCAAATTTTAATTTATATATTCTACTATTATTTAGTTTAAGATTTTTACTTTTTGTAGTAATCCAAAGTAATTCATATTTTTTTTAAATTATTAAAATTATTATCATACTACTTAAAACGCACGTATTACACAATATTAAAGATTTTTGATAACTAAAAAGACATGTTTACAAAAAATTAGAGTGATACGCCTGTGTCCCAAAATATTCGGCAATACTTGACATTGGGTGTTGATCACAGGGGCCTATCTACAAAAATATGGCTGTAAGATAAAGATTATAGATGACATTGATTTTTAGACAAAGATTTTAATTTACATAGATTTTAAGATAAAGATTCTAGATGACATAGATTTTAAGATAAATATTTTAGATGCTATCAATTTCAAAAAATAAAGCAAATATCAGTCAAAAAAATCTAAACAAAATTAGCACACCCGAAAAAAACTTTTTTTTTATTTAGATGACCTATAGAGCATTTTTTTATAAGCATGCAAAAGGAATAAGCTCCTCTAGATTACTTGATACTTAAGGCCGGAGATAAATAATTCAAATAGCATAATTATTTTCTAGGGCAAAGCTGTTAGCAAAGAAATATAAATAATATTTTGGTTTAATGTCAGAAATATGTAACAGCCTTTAGATCGGTGTGGCGCTGAGAGTATGTATTTTTAGTTAATGTCACAAAGGAATAACAGGGAATATGCCTTTGTTTATTTTTTTTTAATTTTCGTTTGTAGATGTATTATTTTTATTTGTTTTCTTTTAGCACATAAACAGGCAATATGCCCAAAACCTACATACATGAATGTTTAAAAATTAATTATAATTAAAGAGTAGAAATTTGATATTAATGGTAAAACCTTTTTTTAAAATTGATTAATTGTGTCATTAAAAATATATATATCATTATTAGAGCAGCGTATAGTAATGTAATTTCTTAAAATCCGGTGTAAAGGAGAAACATTACCCGTATTTTTATGATAGGTTTTATTATAAAAATTGTCTTTTATCCTCCTTGTTGATTTTCTTGTTGGTGTATTAATTTTGATTTGTGATAAAATGTTTGGTGTATCAATTGATGCATGCGTAATTTTGTACAAAGGGAATGCATCAGAAAGTTTATATCTGACTGACAGAGATTGTAGCTGATAGTACGAAATTCGATCATTATACGTTCCAAATTGATCAGATATGCAATCACACGGGTTAATTTTCTTTGTATGGATTCGATTTTGTAATTATGAATCTCGTAATTAGGAAACCAAATAGTAGATGCGTATTCCAAAATACTTTGCACAATCAATTTATATAATGTTGTTGTTAATTCTGTACTAAAACAGTTTGTGATTTGTAGAGTTAATCCTAATATTTGTGATGCACTTTTTGAAATAGTTTCTATATGTTTATTGAAATTATGACAAATGTCACACCCAAGTCTTTGGTTGAAGTTGTGTTCAATAAAGCGACGATATTTATGTAATTGAAATTTTATATCTGTTCTTTGTGAAGGAAATTACATTGCATTTATTTTCATTAAAATATAAATCATTAAGTGCACACTATTCACGAAGTGAAGGCAAGTCTTTTTGCAAAAAGAGATGCAATCTTCAGTTGATTTTATTTTTTTATACAGCTTGAGGTCATCGGCAAATAAAAGATGTTTTCAAAATTTAGTTCCTAGTTTAGTGTCGTTAATAAAGATTAAAAACAGCAAGGGTCCATGATGAGAGCCCTGTGGAATTCCCGATGTTGCAGTAAAAAGATCTGCAGAGTACCCCCCTAAAAGAACTTTTACTTTTCTTTTGGTTAAGTATATAAGATATACCCAACCATATCTCTTAAACGGCTGTATATATGGGATAGGGGTTTGTGTTACTAATCAATATGATTATGGCATTACCAGGACGAAACTTAACCCCGACCCCGACCCCTTAAAGGACCCCGTGATTCTAAATTCCCGAATTTATACAAATAAATAAAAATTATATATAGCCACTCGATACGATAGTAGGTGGGTAATACCTAAAAAGTGCGAAACTCATAGATTTTTATCTTTACTGTGAAGTTCACGAGACAGCACCCTATTTTATGAATGATCCTCACAGATTTCCATCCAACACGAAGGCCGAGAGTTAATTAAATACCCGACAATGCCCAAAAGACGTATCCAACCAAAACAAAAACAGGATATCACAGAAACGAGGCTGATGGTTCTTAAAGGACGCAAATAACTTGCTAAGTAGTTCGTTCTAAGTTTTTCAGAAGTTCCTCGATCGAAAGTTGTTTCAGGACTGAAATTTCACGGCACGAAGATGACAAAGTTTCCTACCGTGCTCTGAACATTCTCCGGCGTTTACCGTAACTTGATTGTTCGACATCATTTCAGGGCAAGTATTATGGTTCACCTCTCAACTTGACAAACTGCGAAAGCTTTGCACGTTGTGTTTTTTTACTTTAAAACATTTCAGATTTAGACAAAGATGCCTGGCTTCACGGCGTAAAAAGTTTTTTACCTAATTATAAAGTTTTATTTTAAACGCATCTAACTACTTTCAAATAAAACTACTAATATTCCCACTGATGAAATCGCAATGGACGGTATTTAATCATATCCATCATTCGCCTTTCGGGATGTTCAAAAACCAGTGATTCACAACCTTTTTAGGTGAAATTTATTATTTTTTAACAGGGGGAGGGATACATACAGCTCGACATGGTTAACTATGCAGTTGCTGTTAACGCTAAACTACAAAAACAGTATATTTTAAATGGATTCCTTATAAAACGGAAGAACAAACGCTGCCGGCGAAATGTTTTATCTTTTTCTTTATTTTTTGTATGAATACCGCACAAGAGTCGCAACTACTCCCAACCGTCTGGAGCCAGTGAGACCATAGCATTGCCAATTGGGAATTTTGTGAAGCTGAGGGTATTGGGGAGAGGAAGGAGAAGGGGTAGAGGAAGGTAGGGTAATACCTGGCTATTCAGATCTGGTGTGGTAATGCAATGGCGGGTCATCGTTAAGCGGACCTACGCCGTAATGCAGCCGGAAGCTATGTCCCGTACCTTGTCTCATTGGTCAATAATAATGATGGCTGGCCTGAAACTTGCCATTATTGGTTGGAGCGCCGACAAGCGGCTAGATGTATCTTCTTTTAACTAGCGGCTACAAGTTTTATTCTTCCAACAAATAGAATGTCTTATTTAATTGTGTTACTTACGAATTTTTATAAAACGATATCCTTTAAAATGCATCAAACATAAATATTTTGTATATATGTCACAAAAAGTCCCAAAAAATTTTCTGCATTTTAGGTCAAACAACAAAATGCTATCATTTTGAGAATATGTTAAAAAAGCTTCCTATTTTGAGTATCTGCTTTAAAACTTACAGAGTAAAATCTTCCTCTAAATCTTTTTTTGCAAAATGGACTCGTTTTTATCTCAGAATTTTTTATATTTAATTTAGCCAATACGTACGATAAGGCTCACCTATGCATGCTATGGAAGTCCATGGTGCAGAATACGCCAATCCCAGAATATCATCATTACTGTCATGGCTGCATGGATGGAGTCTCCTTTGATGGCCCTTTGGAGACGGGAGATCGTCAAATATCCACCATAAACTTAAAATTTTATAATTTTTTTTTTCTCAGTGGATGTACTTATTTTGCATACATTGACCGGTCAGTAGCTGAGTTGGCATCGCGTTTGGGTCTCACCCAAGCGTCGTGAGTTCAATTCCTCGGCTGGCTAAGTTTTCCATTTATGACACAAGTAACATCTTCGGCTTACTGTGATGGTAGTAGGAGATTTTCAAATGTTGTCAGGTTATTCGTAACAAGGGAATATTTGTCTTTCTTTAAAAAAAAATATATATTTTACTAAGTAATATTTTCTACATTTGTCTTTTTTTTCTTCCGCTTATTTTACGTACATATTGTTATTTATTTATTTGTATTATTTTCACTTATGGAACGTATTGCATTGCACTAACCCTGCATACCTTCTGGAATAATGAACTATTATTATTATTATTTGTGGTCCTATGTTGAAATTGTGAGTAAACTACATATTTATGAATACATTTGATTTATTAGGATGACTGGTGTGGTTTTGACTTAAAAAAGGTACTTACTATTCCGAAAATAACCTTAACATTCACGTTTAGAAAACTTGGTCAAATAGTCTACTATCTCCCTTGGTAGGTGCATTAAAGATGTCGGTGGGGAGAGAGAAGCCATTGGAATAAATAACTAGGTAGTTTTAGACAAATGACAGCAACAATTTGAATTTTATTATTCAATGGAGGTTTGTTTTTAGTAAATTGACATTACACATAAAAGGTATCGACCGGTTTTGGTTAAACTGAACCTTCACCAGGAACATATACATATAAACTAAATTAACATACAGACTTATATCATGATGAAGACAGTGAAATCAGGAGAAAGAGACAGCTTACCAAAGTAGAACAGGACAAAGCATTAGAGAGGTGGCGGTACAGGGGTAGGTAGAGGGGTGAGGTAAAGGGGGGGAAGAAAGGGAACATCCATACAAGCGGACTTTGGGTTAACCTGTTAACCGAGCGTGACGTATTTATACGTCATTTGTAATCAGTATCGAGTGCGGGTAGTACGTATAAAAACGTCTTCGAAGTATATGCTTTGTTAAAAAGTGGGTATGCTGTATGTTACGTAATTAAAAAGGACAGTCCCCGATTAACACGTTAAATCTAATTGTTTGTTTAAAATTTAACACTAACCACATCATTTTTATTTGATTTTGATATTTCAAATGGTTCTGACTTATAAAGGCTCAAACCTACACCATTTTTTTGTGTATTACTTATACTTCTATATTTCTATTAAAAGTATGGTTAGTATTAATTAAGTGTTCGGCAAATTCTAAAAAAGCTCGTTAAAAATCTAATGTGTTAGATAACTCTAATGTTTGCCTAAACCGGTCGATAATGCGTAAATAAAAAAATTATTTCATTTAAATTATAATGTCAAACCACAAAGAGACTGTCTTCTTCGATAATAAAAAAAGTATCCATAACAAGTTTTTTTTCAATATTCTAAAGAATATTTATATAAGACACATAAGAGAGCGAAGCAAGAACAGTGGCAAAGGTAAAGAAGGTTGCACTAGTGAATTTTCCTGCCATTAGTTTAATATTTTATATTTTCCCTTTGTCGTTAGCTCCGGGTTGTTTTGCCTCAAAAAGAACAAATGCAATATTAAATGTTTCACACATTTTGCAATTATTACGTCGTACCGTCCTTTGTCAAAGTGTAAGAAAGTTAATATTTGATGATAAAGCGTAAAATACGATTCGCCCCGAGGAATCTTTTACATTGCAATCAACATTTTTGAATTTTTCGGCCTCGGAGCGTCCGTAATCGTAAACTGTAATAACGGAGATAAAGCTCCTAAAAGCATACCCGTTTTTAAATTTGAAGTACCTACCCAAAAGGTAATAAACACGGGCTTGTTTCACAATTTTAAACATGGGCAGACCATCGGTGAATTGTACAATAGAAAGGCTTTATATTATCAATAAAGCCATCGCATTAAATATTCGTAAGTTTAACAGTGTTAGACAATCACAACAATATCTCTTTCATTTTTTGGTTACGATTAACCTACCAATATTTGAATTCCTTTTAAGGGGAAATTTGTTGCTTGTGCAATGATGGAGGATTTAGATAGAAGAGGATTGAAACCGCAACTCCTCAATATGAACCTGAGATATATTTCCACTCGGCTACTAACCGGTCTATTTAAATACTGACTTTCAAGATTCGTCGTGATTTACAGTGTGATCACATTTGAAATCGATTGAGGTCTATACAGACCAAATACAACCAAAGATATTGATACAAGCTGTGTCTTATTTTACCACGAATATGGGTAATAGGCATAAAAATCGCTTGGCAAGCGGAATCTAGAAATGTTTGATGCAAGAGCAAAAAGCGATTTTTATTCCTTTGTGTGAAAAATTTGGTTAGAAAGAAAAAAAAACAATCAAAGGAAAGCTGTCACAAATAACTTTCAGCTATAAAGTAGTGCTTTTATATGGGTCCACAATTTTCTCATGAAAAAAATACATTATTTAGTAGTTTGCGCTTATATTCTTTATGGTGTAATTAAAAATTTATTTTTTATTCTAATTTTGCTAAACTATAGGAATAGCTTCAATTTATACAAATAATAAAATTTTCTTTTGAAATGGTGATTTCACTGATAGCTTCGCCTTAATGAATTTATATGTCAGTACAAAAGTAGTCCCGCTGCCTGTATAAGCAAAAGTGGTGAGAAAAGAAAACAGGAGATTTAATAAGTGTACCTGAGTAGTCGTTCCGATAATTTTATTTAACATTGCTTACTTATGTTATTCCAATCAAAGTTTTGATTGTGGATCGTAATCTCTCACAAAAACCGTGTTTTAAAAACACGCAAAACGAACAAATTCACATCTTCTGTTGACAGTGACATCTCGGAACAGATTAAAACACAGACTTCTACGAAGGTCGTCAAATTTTAGATAAAACGTTTTAGAGGAAAATAACCTGATGTCAGTTCGTAGCTAAAGATGGAAAGCAAATCATTTTGCGACAATGCTAGGTCTAAAATCTTGTTTGGATGGACACCTGCGCATTCTACATCAATTCATAACCTTAACAAAGCTTTTCCGGCTTCAGAAAACTCCAAGTGATATTCATTTTCATTAGTTTAAAACCGGTTGGAATTTTTATTTTATTTTTATAGCTTCTTTGTTTGAAACTTGAAAATCTGTGTCACACAGAGCAATAGTACCGTCAATAGCTTTTATGTGGCTATGGTAACGTGTATTAAGCAGAACAGATATAAATAATTCAATTCGCCTGCATCCTTTGTCGATAAAAAGAATGAAGCTTACTGAATTTTACTTTCCCATCACTGTTTACTTATAGATACTTACGTATCATATCCCAGCAATGAGAAAAATATTCTTATTAATAAATTGTTAATAATTTGACAACTCACCCTAAAACGTTGTGTTTTAACAATTTTAATTTTCAGATCATTTAGAAAGCAAAAGTGCATTTGCCGAAAAGTTATATTACAATAGATTTTAATTTGATCAGAGAATGAATGAAGTTCTAAATACATAATTGCTAAAAAAAATGTATATAAAAAACTGTGTTAAGTTTAAGTCAATAATGTTGTATTTTCATCGACACCTGAATGTAGAACTATGATAAATCCCATTCAATATTTGAAACACTAGATACCAGAGTCAAAAATACATAAAACAAGGAACCACAAACACAACATTTGGACAAAAAAAAAACTCTTACTCTGTAGCAAAATCCCACTCTCCTTCAAAAATCACAACAACAGTAGTAACAAATTTAAAAATCAAATAAAACCCTGGATACGTTACGTAGATCTTAAATAGAAAATATGTTAACACTAAATACAGACTAACCCTGAAACTACTCAACTGCATTTAAAACACCTAAACTTACAATTTTTTTTCTGCAATCACATCAATTTAATATAATTTAATTTCATATTTTGTAAAAGAAATCCTCAGCACGGGAAATCCCAGAGAGGATTTCATTATTTGTTACAATTAAAAATAAGATAATAATAATAAAACATTACTGTTATGTATTTAAATGCTTTAACGGTTTATAATTTTCTGCTAGGTATGATATTTATGGTATGTAAGAGAGCTGTTACGCCTTTCGAAGGAATTTTTAACCCGTTTTTCTTTCATTTGAATTTTTTTTATTATTTATATCAATGTAAACATAAAAACAATGAATATCTAATAAATAAATCCATATTCATAAATCGTTTCTACATTCCACGCGTCGAAATATTAACATTTTTAGGTTTAATAATTTTTTTAAACTGTTAATAGCTATTTCCACTAGAATATACTGACTTAGAAGAAGCTGTAATAATTTGCTTAATATAACAACGAGGATCTATATTCTAAATTAGTGTTACAACCACACAACCTAATTTAACAGTTCCTTTTTACTCGGCTCACATTGCCCCAAGTGACGGTATTCTATAAAGATGGCTGACAAGACCATGCATGACCCTCATTCCTTATTTGCACTTTGGGAATCTCCGAAATGGAGAATAAACCCCTTACGCTATTACCATGTACATACAGAAGCTGCTCCTGCACCACGATACGAGGACGTTTTGTATTGTTTGTGTATCAAATATTCCATTACTTCCTACTTGAGTCCTTCGGAACTTTGTCCAAGCGAATTAAGCTGTTAAATGCTTTAGTGCATCGTTCAGAATGACGTGTTGATGTATTTCGGGCGCTTTATCTTATAAATTTAGATACAGGGGAAACTCGAGTGCTAATAATACAAATTGCTTGCTTGTAAATAAATAATTCACTAGTTAGGAAAGGTAACACACTCATCTTGGTATTTACTTAGAAAATATCACTTCAAATTTGCATTTGTGCGTAGCATACGAGTAGATGGTAGCATAATGGAGCAATATTGTATATGAGCTCCATGAATATCAAGTACAATAATTCCTTCACGTCTATTATGTTGTTTTTTCATTAACATTTTTATGAATATATACTATCTGTGTTATTTGTATATACTTTATGGGATGTGTGGGACTGCACTAACCTCCCCACATTCCAGAAAAAATAAATAATTATTATTATTTTTATTATAAGAAACAGGGGAAATTTGCGTTAAGTAATAATGGAAGAAACCTTTATTTATTTCAACATTTTTTTATAATATTTGCAAATTTCAACTTTGAGCTGAAATAATTTAAAGCTGGAATATTTAAAGCTGAACTACAATAAAACGGTGTCTTTTTATAAAATTAATTTTTGTTTGATGAAATCAAAATCTATGATTTTTTTTAAATGTTCCTTCTCAATTAAAAAAAAAAGTTTGATTATTGAAAACATGATATGTAAACAAACCTGATAACTTTCTAATTACCTCTTAGAGAATAATTCAAAGTTAAAATAAATTTAAACGAATGGGCTTGTTACTAAGATACTACTAAAATGTTTGTCATGTGAAAATCATAACTCTGTGAAATCGTTTACAGATTTTGAGTAATGGAAGCAAAAAATGTGTACCAAAAAATGAAAATATTTTCTTGGGGTGTATTTTGTATATAAACAGAAAATGGTTCAAAACAACAACAAAAAATATTCAAATCAAAACAAGGCTCTTTTCTTTCAACTTCCGATTCGGGGTTGGTCCTTGGGCGTTTAAGCAAATTAAAAGCAGCTTCCGATCGCGGTGTGTTTAAGTGGAAAATATTAAGTTCATTTAAATAACGTCAAGGTGTCGCCGAAGATATTATATAGAACCACTTCAGACAAACATTTAAAAGGTACCGAGGCTCTCGCTCGAGCAGTTCACCTGAAGGCATAAAAGTTTATTTGGAGATGCCCGCCCCAATCTTTCAGCGAATCTACAAAGGATACGCAATTATTTTCACGCATGGCCAACGAAAGATTTTACAAACCAATCAGTTAAGTCAAACGAAACTTTTTCCAGCTTTCCCCTCGTGTGACCTTTGCACTCTTGATAAACTGAATCCGTTGCCGCTACCGTCGCCTACAATCTGGGTACAATTTGCAAATGTGCGTGTGTTTTATGATGTATTAACGGGCGAGAGAACTGAATTGATTACTGTTCAAAAGGGTTTCTCTTATTCTTATACTATACATAATACATATGTGACATATTTTTAAATTAATTTCATCTTATATATATATCAGCATTTATCCCAAGAGTTGGCAAGAAACTGGGTGGACACACGTCCACAGCTGTTGTTTTCACGAGAATGGGTAGTTTTCTTATATCTTATGTCCCGATGCAACAAGCTACCGATATATAATACCTTCAAAATGTTAATAATCTGGGTCTCAAACCATCAATAACAAATACCTTCCTACCCCGTTATTTTTGTATTAGTTTTTATACGCCCTGAGATCTTTTACATATAAAAGTACATCTTTTTAAATCACATATAATAATAAAAATAAAAAATATGCACAAAGAATTCAAACTACAGTTATACAGAATGGGATATACTCATTATTAATTGTTTTTCTGTTTAATTCGTAGAACTCCATTTATTTTTTTATTTTTAATTTAACGTAAATCAAATTTAATAATGTTATTATTAAGTTCTGCAAGTATTTTTAGTTGTCATTATTGTGACAGCTGTTTCGGCGTTTAAGACAGTTTGAAAATGGCCTTAAATGCCGAAACAGCTGTCACAATAATAACAACAAAAATTCTTGCAGAACTTAATAATATCATTATTAAATTTGATTTACATTAAATTTAAAAAAAAAAAAAAATGGGATATACTCGTTCATACGAGTATGTAAAATATTACTGTTTGTCTAGTAGTACGTTTAGGTATGTGTAGGATGATTAAATAGAAGAGTTCAAAACAATACAATTTACCGTATAAGAATTTAAATGATTAAGTCGCTAATTTTTCGACTGTTTTCTATAGTTCTAACATTTAAAGCATTCATTGAAGATGAGATTTTTATGCTCCAAAGGTATGTTAAGTTTATAATTTTTATAATGTTTATAAACTTTTCTTTCAGTTCTTTCTAGACTATGTACATGTATTTTATAGAAGGACGACCCCACTATGGAATTATATTCTATTAGACTTCTAATTCGACCCCTTGGAATAACAAGGTTCCATCTGACACGGCATTGTTATGCGATAATGAGCTTTAAAGTTGCTTTCCTTAGAACACATTATCACATGACATCGCTGTGTCAGATGGAGCCTTATTATTCCAAGGGGTCGAAATAGAGACAAGCACAACAATTTCATTACTTGTAACGATTCAATTTGTTTGATTGTTTAAATTCTAAAGTTTTCATATCCTTATTTACAGTTCATTGAATATGAGAAGTGAAATTTAGTTTCTCATTATAATGCCAATATCTCTCATTTTCGTAACTCAATCGAAATTATAAAAGCTATATTAATAATAATACTATTTATTTATCTGAAACACACAATATTTAACAATAAAATGTAAGAAAGCTTTGAATGCCAAACTAGGAACAAATCCCGTTTTCGGACAGTAAAATTGACAAGTTTGGTACCTATCAATTTCCATTACACAAAATTATAAGGGAAAAAGCTAGTATTGACATAGTATGGCAATACAATATATCTAGAAAAAAGTATAATAATTGAGTGTAAAGAGATATGAAGAATAGTATAGCAAAAAAACAATTGTGGATACAAGATAATTTAAATATAGTATAATAATTAATGTGTAATAATAGTTACCTTCAAAGAAATAAAAAAAATGGTATTGTTTAATCGTTTTCGTATACCAGATAATTTGAGAATAGTCTATTAGTTAAGTACCTATAAAGAGATGAGAAAAACAAATATTATAGAGTAAACAATTATGTACGTGTTTGATATGCACTGATTGGTGCTATGAGGAAAAAAATGAGCTTAAAATTGAGTACTAAAAAAGATAATATTATTGATAATATTTTGGTGGAATGCAGTCACTTTGTGGTTAGACATATTTAATGAAAATAAAACAATGACTTTGTTTATAACTACGATATTGATTTAATTTTGCTACATTTTTGCTTAACACAGGCATCATCAAGGTACAAAATTAAACTGATCAAAAATAAAGAGTGTGTAAACATAACATAGAACAAAGAAAAAATGACATAGCATGAAATAGAAATCTGACATCATAACAGAAAGAAAGAGAAAGATGTGTACATAATGGTATACCGAGGAATACCTGAACAGGTGATTATGTGATAATGGGACATTTTACGAGTTTATAGGAAATATACCTTATATTGGGCTATTGTACACATTTAGTTGATTATTTAGAATTTTATTTTTGGTTTTAACTGATTTATTTATTTCGAATGATTCTAAATTATTTAATCTGTTTCCATGGCCATTTTATGAAGAATTTTAGCACCGGTGCTTTGAATGAAGGTATGATCTTTATCAATAAGGTGATTGGCGAATTCCGAGAAGCCGTTAATATTTAAGCATCTAAGATTTTCTTTAATTCTAATATTGACACTGCGTGTTGTTTTGCCAATATAGAATGCTGAACAATCATTACAATCTAATTTATAGATTACCGAGTGACTAAGCTTGTCGTCTTTATCTATTGAGTTGATTAAAAAATTACTCAAATTATTATTTGTATAAAATGCAGATCTTAATTCAGAAGGAAGAT